>CAJGYO010000316.1:0-75582 GCA_904845875.1 Miscanthus lutarioriparius
TGGCTACCACCCTTGTCGTGGCGGGACACTATGATAGCGGCGAGGACCAAAGCCCAAGCCCCAACTTGTTAGGGACCTCTCGGCCTTTGGCCAACACACCCTCAACACCGTCTTCCCACCGTGGTACTGACCGCCGACCAACAACCCAAAATACTCTGTGGAAACGAACCCTGAACTATGGCTCGAGGATTATCGGCTTACTTGCCAAGCCGGTGGAGCAGATAGTGACGATTTCATTGTCCACAACCTTCCATTGTTCTGGCAGATTCGGCCACGTAACGTGGTTGAACACCTTCCGCCCAACCGAATCCAAAGTTGAGCGGACCTAAAAGAGATCTTTGTGTGAAACTTCACATACACACGTCCTAGGAACCCATGGGATCTAAAAAACTACCAACTGAAGTCCAGGGAAACTCTTCGTGGGTACATTGGCCGCTTCTCTCCGGCAAAGGTAACGAAGTTGCTCAACGTCACGCCGATGCCGACGCCATAGGAGCTTTCATGTCAGGACCACCCAGCAGTCTCTCGGTTCACAAGCTAGGATGTAAGGGCTCATGAACTACTAAGGAACTCTCGACATCGCCACCAGCCACGCCTCAAAGTAGGAGGCGGCCGGGCACTTTCGACCGCCTCAAAGGCAGGCAAAGTGGGGACGAGGATGTCGGCAAGGCGCCCCAACCGCCCCCAACAAAAGAAGAACAGGCAGCGATGCAAGGGCTCGCTCGTGGCCACCGCTGACCGCAAGGGGGGGGGGGGTTAGAAGCCCACTGAGGGTACCCTAGACTACTTCGAGAAGCTGCTCGAAGGGCCATGCCCGAACCATGCTTTTTCCATTAAGCACCTATACAAGGATCAAGGCCTCAAGAAGCTGTTCTGTCTGCGAGGTGATGAGGACATCACTACTGTTGCATACAAGTCAAGGAGAGGAGGAGGTCCAACATGGGCGTCCAATTCATCTTTTCCATGGTGGAGGCCCAGTCCAACTGAAGTTGGAGCCCATCTCGGGTTATAGGACTAGTTTGCCTTAAACTGGTCACCCACGATGCATCTGGACTCCATTTTCGACGATCCACATATGGATGGAAAGATAATTTGATAAGGAAGCCAATCCAAGTGGTCTCACATCAAAAGCTATTCGGAATCAATAGGAATCGTGGTCACAAGTCAGTGCCTGAGAATCCGCCGTGGTGCTTTGTGACACCGTAATTTGGTTCGTTGGACCGTGTATCGTGTTTGGGCCCATTAGGGGCGCGTCAGGAGGGGTGACACCCAAGACTCTATATTTAGCAGCCTTCGCTCTCTTTAGGGTTTGGGTTTTGTTTAGTTCTTGATTTTCTCGTGAAGCGAGACGTCGTTTTGTTGCAATCGTGCCGCCAAGGCCGCTTGTGTGAACCGGGGCCTCAGTTCTTGATCTTGTTCGCCTGTGGCGATTAGTCCTTTCGAATAAAGACTTGAACTCCTTCTTATTTCGTAAGCCTCATATTTATTTGCAATTTTAGATTGCGTTCATCTCGTTCTTGCTTGTGTTCTCGATTCGCTTGCAGGAAAGCCTTCTTGGCGAGGTCAATCGCGTTCGCATGGTTGATAATCAACGGAGCAGTGGTGTAACGGTTGCGGGGGTCCGAATCAGTTTTGGTTTGAAGCTTAGATCGTGAACGTCGTGTCTCCACCAATCGATGCTATCATACCTTTTGGAAGATAAGGCAAGTCTACATCAAGTGGTATCAGAGACCTTGTTGCTCGTTAGGTATAACTTTGTTTTTTCCCTTTAGATTGTTACTGTTTTTGCATTACCTATAGTCCACAAAAAGCCAAAAAAAATATATACACCACCACATAATCCCTGTCCTATAGCCTCGTTGTGCCATGCAATTTTGTCTCTGTTTCGCGTTGTTGAGTTTATGCCCTAGGTCAAGTTCTAGTTGCTGGTTTTAGATCGTTTTGAGTCCAGTTTGTATTTTCCCTTTGTTTTTCATCATAATCCGTGAACACCTTCAAGTCTTGCTGTGTTTCCTTTGTTTCCATCAAACCCTAGTTCGCGCCATCTAATTTGTTACACTTGTCTTCACTGTTTCCGTTAAATCCTTGCTGCCGTGACCAATTTTGCGCGCATTGTTCCCGTTTTATCCTCTAATTCGGAGTCCGTTCAGAAAAAGCGGGTCTAGTTTTCGCATACGAACTCAGATTTCGACGTTCCATATATCAAAATTGATCAAAATTTTTTTGGATCCGTCCATCCCCCACGTTGTTGGGGTCGGAGATTTTTATTTTGGTCAAAAAGTGGTCACAAGATCCTGTTTTTGTGGTCACAAGGTTTTTGTCGATTTTGACCACTTCTTCTGAAATTTCCACAGGCCACGCCTTTCACTTGTTTAAGCTCATATTTTCTGTGGTTACTTTTTGTGCTCCTAAGTAAAGAAAAAATATCAAAAAATAAAAATAAAAAGTCAAAAATTCCCAAAAAAACAACGACAAACCAAAAATATAGAAAAAGAGAGGGCAAAAGAGGAACAATATCTAGAGGAGCACATAGAGAGCGCCATTTGAAGTTTGTGTTTGTGTGTGTTGATTTCTTCCTTGTTCCTAATCATATTCCTACTGTTCCCATCACTTGATACATCTAGTACTTGGAACGTTAATAGGCCAAACAACTAAGACAAGTACTGGATACTTATTTAGCTTTGCTATTATTGATTCACGACTATTATTTTCCTTGCTACTATATTGTGCCCGCCCAAGCTCCACTTTCTTCGACCAAGTACTGAGTTCGCCTTTGCAATCTGTTACACTCGAGCTACAATGGTATCACGAGCCACCGACCGATTGCACTCACTTTGTTGCTTTGGTAAGAACACTTATAAGACCGTGGTAAGACGCTTGAGAGTTTGAGTGCCTTGTTTTTCCTTGTCCACAACCTAAGTAGTTGGTAGGAATAATACTATTTGTGTTGTCTTCTCCTTTCTACTAACCATGTCGGGAAAGGCAGGGGTGGCTAAGGAAACGAGGACGCACCTCTGATTTCAATCTTGTGTTTCTAAGAATGAGCTTCAGTCGTTCTTGATGACAAGTTCAATGAGATCCTTCAACAAATCACCAATTTGGCCAAGAGGATTGAAGATGTTGAACAACGACATCCTGAGCCACGCCCTAAAGATGATGAAGATGTTCTTTCTAAGGAGGAGGATGGACGCGGCGGAGGTTGAAGTCGAAGCTCAACGACGTGTTGAGGATGCACGTATCGTAATCGGTTGAACTTTTACCGACGCTGGTATGGGAGGTAATAACCAAGGTAATAATGATCCTTTCTCTAAAACCAAGTTTAAGATACCTCCTTTTTCCGGGTTCTGCTGATCCTGAAGCATATTTAGATTGGAAGATGGTGTAGATCAAAAATTTAGCTCCCATCAAAATGGGAAGAATATAGAGTTAGACTTGCTACTAGTGTGTTTACTAGTTTTGCTCTTTTCTAGTGGTATGATATTTGTAATAATGTTAATGCTAATGCTAATGCTAATGCTCAAATACCTCAAACCTGGACTACATACTTAAACGATTTAATGAAATAGAGATTTGTTCCTCCATACTATCGGCGTGATCTGCGATTAAAACTACAATGTTTAAATCAATGTAGTAAGACTGTTGGGGAATATTATCAGGAGCTTTTAATTGGTCTAGCACGTAGTAACATACGAGAGGATGAAATGGATAAGTGGTCTCGATTTTTTAGAGGTTTGCGTCGTGAAATACAGGATGTTCTTGACTATAAAGAATGGACTAGATTTTCCCAATTATATCATTATGCTATTAAAGCTGAAAGGGAAGCACAGGGACGACAACCTAGGCGTTCCACGACTCCGTCTGTGACTCCATCCATTCCTTCACATCCAACCGAGGTGAGTAAATTTTCTAATGTGCAGACACCACCAGCGCCTGTAAAGAAGAGTTCTCCTATCACACCTTCTTCTAGTGGATCTGCTACACCTTCCTCTAGTAGCTCTTCTAAAGTTGTGTGCCACCGCTGCAAGTGCATGTGACATATTGCTAAAGAATGCCCCAACAAACACGCATATATTGCTACTGATGATGGTGGGTATGCTAGTGCTAGTGATGAAGAGAATGAATTTGCACTTGCAAATCGATCTTTATGCGAGATAAATTTGCGGATAGTCTGAAGATCCCGATGAGGTAATTGATAGTGTGGCATGCAATCGCAGACTACAAATCAATCCTTGTTCAAATGTGTTTTGAGTACATAAGTTGAGCCAGAGAGACAAGCTACAACGCCATAATTTGTTTCAAATATTCCTCATTGTCAATAATTTTTCGTGTTCGTGCTATAATTGATGGAGGGAGCAGCAATAACTTTGTAAGTTCCGAGCTTGTCAAGACTCTTGGTTTATCTACACGTGCTCTTCCACATTCATACCATGTTCGTGGTTCAATAATAGTGGTAAGGTAAAGGTAACACAATCTGCTTTTCGTGTGGATTTTTCTATCGGATCATACCATGATTATGTTGATTTTGATGTCGTACAATGCAAGCTTGTTCACTTTTGTTAGGCCATCCTTGGCAATATGATAATAATGTTGTACATCATGGTAGGCAAAATAGATATACTTTTATGTTTAAAGGAAAGACCATTGCTTTACTTCCTTTAACACCTGCTGAAATTGTGCAATATGAAAAGGAACTTGCTGAAAAGAAAAAAGAAAGGCCTTGATAAAGACTCTAGCAAACCATTAAATGAACCTTCAAGTAACATGAAAGAAGTTTTATTTGCTCTTAAATCTGTTCTTGCTGTTCATGATGACCCATGTTATGCTCTGACTTGTACATCGCCTATATGTCCACTTGGTCCTACTCCTAGTGCTATGCCTCTTGTTGGTACAAACCTTTTGCAGGAGAAGGAGGTTGAATTCCCAGCAGGGAAACCACCATGGCAGCCGCCTTTGCGAAGGATGGGGCGCCAAGATGAACGTTTTCTTCCAGAGCCATCGTTGCTGTCATCCAATGGAGGAGACGATCTACTTCAGTCGAGGACGACTTCAATTCAAGAAAGGGAGGATGATGAGGACATCACTACTTCATCGCATACAAGTCAAGGAGAGGAGGAGGTCTAGCATGGGCGTCCAATTCATCTTTTCCATGGTGGAGGCCCAGTCCAACTGAAGTTGGAGCCCATCCCGGGTTCTAGGACCAGTTTGCCTTAAACTGGTCACCTAGGATGCATCCGGACTCCATTTTTGATGATCCATATATGGATGGTAAGCTAATTTGATAAGGAAGCCAATCCAAGTGGTCTCATATCAAAATCTGTTCGGAATCAACGGGAATCGTGGTCACAAGTCAGTGCCCAGAATCTGCCAGGGTGCTACGACACCGTAATTTGGTCCGTTGGACCGTGTATCGTGTTTGGGCCCATTAGGGGGCGCGTCTAGGGGGGTGACACCCAAGACTCTATATTTAGCAGCCGTCGCTCTCCTTAGGGTTTGGGTTTTATTTAGTTCTTGATTTCCTCATGAAACAGACGTTGTTTTGCTGCGACTGTCGCCGCCAAGGCCGCTTGCTGTGAACCAGGGCCCCAGTTCTTGATCTTGTTCGCCTGTGGTGATTAGTCCTTTCAAATAAAGACTTGAACTCCTTCTTATTTTCATAAGCCTCATATTTATTTGCAATTTCAGATTGCGTTCATCTCGTTCTTGCTTGTGTTCTCGATTCGCTTGCAGGAAAGCCTCCTCGGCGAGGTCAATCGCGTTCACGTGGTTGATAACCAACGGAGCAGTGGTGTAACAGTTGCGGGGGTCCAAATGAGTCTTGGTTCGAAGCCTAGATCGTGAACGTCGAGTCTCCACCAATCGACGCTATCATACCTTTCAGAAGATCGGGCCTAGTCTACATCAGGAGGCTCCAACAAGAGGGAGCATAGGAAGGTGCCCAAGCCGACCACAGACAACACTGAGGGGAAGGACGGTGGCTTTCTAACGCTAGATGGCTGTCTCATGATCTTCAGAGGGTCAGCCGCCTACGACTCCAAGCGCCGCTAGAAGCTTGCGCGCACAAGGTCTATACGGCCAGGCCGGTCGTGCCTACCTTCCTCCAATGGTCAGAGTCCGCCATAACCTTTGATCGGACTGGCCACCCGGAAAGCGTCCCATAGCTAGGAAGATATCCGCTCGTGATTGACCCGATGATCGACACGAAGCGGCCTCAACATCATGTACGCTGAAAGGCTCGACGCCATGGGCATCGACCGATCGCGCATCCGATCGACCCGGGCGCCTTTCCATGGCATCGTACCTAGAAAGCAGGCCGTGCCACTTGGGCAGATCGATCTGCCCATCACCTTTGGGAATCCGACCAATTATAGGATGGAGACCCTTACCTTCGAGGTGGTCGGGTTCCACAGGACCTACCACGCCATCCTGGGATGTCCATGCTATGCGAAGTTCATGGCCGTCCCCAACTACACCTATCTGAAGTTGAAGATGTCGGGTCCATGCGGGGTTATCACCATCGACACCTCCTTCCAGCCCCCTACGAGTGTGAGGTCGAGTGCTGCGAACACGTCACGACAATTGTCACCTCCAAAGAGCTTGCGGCCATCAGGGACGAGGTCGTTGAAGAAGCACCTGACCCCATGCGGATGGTCGGGTCTTTCGAGCCTATAGAGGGCACCAAGGAGGTCCTCATAGACCCAAGTGGCTCCAAAGGCAAAGTGGTGCGCATCGGCAGCACGCTGTCCTCCGAATAGGAAAGCACGCTCGCCGACTTCCTCTGCGCCAACATAGACATCTTTGTATGAAAACCCTCGGACATGCCAGGCATTCCGAGAGAAGTCACTGAGCATGCCTTGAAGATCAGGCAAGGCTCCAAGCTGGTGAAGTAGCGCCTGCGTCGCTTTGACGAGGAAAAATGCAGGGCCATCGGTGAGGAGATTACGAAGCTTTTGGCGGCTGGGTTCATCAAGGAAGTATACCACCCCGAGTGGTTAGCGAACCCCATTCTTGTACGAAAAAGAGTGGGAAATGGAGAATGTGCGTTGACTACACGGGACTTAACAAAGCATGTCCAAAGGATCAGTTTCCTTTGCCACGCATAGACCAAGTAGTCGACTCGACCTCAGAGTGCAAAACCCTTAACTTCCTTGATGCGTACTCCGGGTATCATCAAATCGTGATGAAAGAGTCCTACCAGCTTGCGACATCTTTCATCACCCCATTCAGATCATTTTGCTATGTCACAATGCCGTTCGGCCTAAAGAACGTTGGGGTTACGTACCAACGTTGCATGCTCAAGTGTTTCGGGGATCTCATTGTGCAGACTATTGAGGCCTACGTGGATGACATCATGGTCAAATCCAAATGAGCTGACCAGGTCATAGCCGACCTAGAGTAGACCTTCACAAAACTCTGAGCAAACGACATCAAACTCAACCCCGAGAAGTGTGTTTTTGGGGTCCCAAGGGGTATGCTGTCGGGTTTTATCGTCTCCGAGCGTGGCATCAAAGCCAACCTGGAGAAGATCTCGGCCATCACGAGGATGGGCCCAATATGAACATAAACGGGGTACAACGAGTTACCGGGTGCCGCGCTGCACTCATCCACTTTATCTCACGCCTCGATGAATGAGGTCTCCCCCTTTATCGGCTTCTAAAGAAGGCTGACCGCTTCGAATGCACGCTCGAGGTCCAGGAGGCACTTGACAAGGTCAAGCAGCTCGTGACGAAGGCTCCGATCCTGGTCCCCCCAAATGATGGGGAACCGCTTTTGCTCTACATTGCGGCCACCACACAAGTGGTCAGCGCAGCCCTGGTGGTAGAGCGAGAAGAAGAGGGATACTCCTTCAAACTACAGCATCCCATGTACTTCAACAGCGAGGAAGTTGCGTCACTACTTCGAGTCGCATCTGGTGATGGTCGTGATGTCCTTCCCTCTCGACGAGGTTGTCCAAAACTGGGATGCCATGGGAAGAATCGCGAAGTGGGCACTCAAGCTGATGGGTCAAGGCATTTCATATGCCCCTCGAACGGCCATCAAGTCCCAAGTGCTGGCTGATTTCATTACAGAGTGGACCGAGATCCAAATGCCACCAACAGTCATCGACCAAGAGTACTGGACGATGTACTTTGATGGATCGCTAATGAAGAAAGTGCCGGCACGGGGCTAGTCTTCGTTTCGCCCCTCAGGGTACTCATGAGGTACATTGTTCGAAACCATTTCCCCTCCTCCAACAATGTGGCCAAGTATGAGGCACTCATCAACGACCTACGCATCGCCATCGAGTTGGGTATCCGACGGCTCCTAGCTGGTCATCGACCAAGTCGTGAAGGAATCAAGCTACCACAATACCAAGATGGCTGCATATTGCCGAGAAGTCCGCCAGCTAGAGGACAAGTTCGACGGTCTCGAGCTCAATCAGATCCCAAGGTGTCTCAATGAGGCAGCCGACACGCTGGCAAAAATGGCATGCGGCCAAGAGCCGGTGCCGATGGGCATCTTTGCCAGAGATCAGTACAAGCCCTTGGTCCACTACGAGGAGCAAGGATAGACCGGTGATGTGCCGCCTGCCCTAGGCTTGGAGGCTAACCAACCAGCAGCTCCATCCTACCTCGAAGTCATGGAGCTTGACAAGGATCCAACGATAGAGCCTGACCCTCTGGCTGACTAGAGGATGCCTTACCTCGACTACCTCCTCCGTGAGGCACTATCGATGGACAAAATGGAGGCTCGGCGGCTCGCGCGTCATGCCAAGTCCTTTGTCCTTATTGAGGGTGAGCTCTATAGGCGAAGCCACACAGGGATCCTACATCGCTACATCCCCATCGAACGAGGGAAGCAGTTGCTGAGTGATATCCACGGTGGGGTCTACGGGCACCATGGCACACCTAGGACCCTGGTCGAAAACACGTTCCGACAAGGCTTCTACTGGCCAACCGTAGTAGCCGTTGCTGAACAGATTGTGCGCACCTATGAAGGGTGTCAATACTATGCTCGGTAGACCCACCTGCCGGCCCAAGCACTCCAAATGTTCCCCATCATGTGGCCATTCGCGGTCTGGGGGCTCTATCTGGTCGGACCTCTCAAGAGGGCGCTCGGGGGCTATACACACTTGCTTGTCGCCGTAGATAAGTTTACAAAGTGGATAGAGGCTCGACCGATATCCGCGATCAAGTCCGAGCAAGCCGTGTTGTTCTTCCTTGACATCGTCCATCGCTTTGGAGTCCCGAACTCCATTATCACGGACAACAGCACCTAGTTCACCGGAAAGAAGTTCCTCCGATTCTGCGATGAAAACCACATCCACGTTGATTGGGCCATCGTGGCGCACCCCCACATGAATGGGCAGGTCGAGCACATGGTCCTACAAGGCCTCAGGCCTAGGATCTTCAACTGGTTGAACAAATTTGGCAGACGATGGGTCACGGAGCTTCCCATGGTGCTCTGGAGCCTGAGGATGACCCTAGCCGGGCCACCGGCTACACGCTATTCTTCAAGGTCTATGGTTCTGAGGCTATCCTTCCGACTAACCTCGATTATGGAGCATGGAGGGTCAGGGCATATGACGAACAAGGAGCCGAGGCATCCCTCGAGGATGCCATGGACTAGCTAGATGAAGAGCGCAACGTTGCCCTCCTCCACTCGGCCAAGTAACAGCAAGCGTTGCGTCGGTACCATAGCCATCGAGTGCGAGGTCGGACCTTCAATGTCGAGGACCTGGTGCTCCGCCTCGTCCAAAGCAACAAGAACCGGCACAAGCTCTCTTCACCATGGGAGGGACCGTATGCCATCACGGAGGTGCTCCAACCAGGCACCTACATGCTCAGGACCATCGACGGTGAAGTATTCATCAACGCCTAGAACATCGAACAGCTACATCGCTTTTACCCTTAAATTTAAGCACGCTTTCTCTTATCAGTTTCACTATCAACTCCTTGATCTTTAGTGACACCCGACCCTAGCAATGGTAGGGGGTCAGGCCTCACCCGGGGGCTGATAAGAGCATATCTATCCAGTAGACACTCTCTATGTCTGATGCTTTCTCACGTTGAGACCTAGAAGTAAGGGTTGTGGAAACAAATGCTGAGTAAAACTGGTCAGACCGCAAGAAACCTATGCCCCAGCGGCTATGGCGTTTTTCCTTACCAGCGTGATCAAAATTTTTTCTGCACCCCGAGCTTCTTAACCCTTAACTATGGAAAGGGTCAGAATGCATTTGAGAGTATATCCACCTGGCAAACATTCTCTGTGCCTGACCCTCTCTCACGTTAAGATCTAGAAGCAAGGGTTGCGGAAACGAACGCTGAGTAAAACTGGTCGGACTGTAAGAAACCTACGCCCTAGCGGCTATGGTGTTTTTGCTCACCAACATGATCAGAGTTTGTTCACCTATATCCTGAGCTTTATAGCCTTAATGACGGAAAGGGTCAGAATGCATTAACCTTTTTATACAAAAAGGGGAGAAGGGCTAAATATCTGTTTGGCCATAATGTAATTTAAGAGCTTGTCCATTTATTACAAGTTCGCTGCCTGACTTATCTGCCAAACTAATTTCTTGGGCGGATAATCTCATCCTCTATCTCCGCAGGTAAGTCCTGTGCCAGTGGGTCACCCAAGTCGATCGGATGGCTTGGTCCACTATCGAGAGACAGGTAAGGAGCAGTAGGATGCCCCATGCGAGTTATGCCGACTCCGTCATGAATGACCGACCCGGATTTCACTCAGACATATCTGGTAAGAGCTCCCCGAACCCATCACTCGAGCCATCGAGGTAAGTCCTGTGCCAGCGGGTCACTAAAGTCGATTGGACGACTCAGTCCGCTGCCGAGAGACGGGTAAGGAGTAGTAGGATGCCCCATGCGGGTTATGCTGGCTCCATCATGAACGACAGACCCAGATTCCACTCGGACATATCTGGTAAGAGCCCCCCAAACCCATCACTCAAGCCATCGAGTTAACTTTACCAAACCCACTTTACTTCTCTAGTGCATGAGCATTCATTCATCCATTCTCATACATCCAAGCATCGCATATGCAATTATTGCATCACAACGCTTCGCATCGCGTCACGAAGCGGTAGTCGTCTCATTCAACATGAGCGGCGACCGATCGGGGTTCGAAGGCTGGCCCACGAAGGGCTCGAGGCCACCTCATGTCAAATAGAGCCATGGGAGAAAATGCAGATGAGCCCTAGCGGCATTTGCTCGACCCGCTCAGAAGTGGACAGGGTCATCTCGACCTTCTCGTTTGATCCTAACCTCGAGCCATGCCCACAGAATCTCCATCGATAGAGTGTCTCCTCTAGCGAAAGAGGGGGTGGGTGACATGGACATGGAGGCCTACCCTGTTGCCACATCTGTAAAGGATGCCTCGGGTGCGCCCTCTTCTGTCTGCCCCACCGTAGACGTAGCCACCTGCATGGATGGTGGCTTCGGCCATGCCTACTCCGCCTATGACATCGAGGACATGACTAGCCACGCCGCACTTTCCATGGGTGCCCTGGACACGCCCTCCTCCGCCTACTCTCCCATGGACACAGCCATCAGCTGCGCCTCCCCGGTCGATGCCGTGGCTGCCCCGACGCCACTCACGCCCTCCACCAGTGCGGCGACAGCCGGCTCTTGCCGCGTTTGCCAGAGGAGGATCTTTTTCATAGCAAGCCGCAGGAGAGTCCCACGTCCTCCGACGCTGCAAGGGACATGAAGGTCAATTTGCGGCAAAAATTCGTTAGGACAAAAGGATGACAAAAACTCTTGACTCATCTTGATGCCATCATACGAGGATGTTTTGGGGCTGACTTGCCCGACCCTAACTACTCCTCATCGGTATGTTGCTGCTTTGAGTCCTCCCTCGGCTCGGAGGGCTCGGACAAATAAAAAAGGCCACCTCCCACTAACTCCAGAGGCACCGCCGAGGGCTCGGACGGAGTAGGGTGACCTATTTCCGCCAGCTCCAGGGCCATCGTCGAAGGTCTGAATGTGGCGGGGCGGTTCGTTTTTGCCGGCTCTAGGGGCGCGTCCTCCCCTTCCTGCCTCATGACATGCCACAGGAAGAGCCCCACCTATGGCAAAGGAGGGTCCTCATCCCCGGTGGCCAGATCATCCTAAGGGATGGGTGACATGGAGCCATCATCTTCCTCCTCCTCCTCCTTCTCTTCTTTCGACGAGCCTTGACGCCGCTTCCCTCGCTGCAGCTTTGCTCGCTGCTTCGACCGCCATTTCTTCTCCTCATTGTCCTTCTTCTTCCGCTGCTCATCCACGACATAGTTTGCCGCCCTCATGGCCATGTGCTCTAGCAGCGGTGCGATGGAGTCCCAAAGACTAACCCCGCCGGCAGCTCAATGAAGCCCGCGTCCGGCCACATCACGGGATGCCCAGAGATCGAGAACACGGCATCGGCCTCCCCTGGGGCCTCCTTGATGCGTTGTGTGACCTCGCTATCATGGAGCAGCCCCTGGGCGAGCATTGTCCTAATGAGCTATGCGCCAGGCATCATCCCGTACAGTGGGAGGACGTGCACCATCAGAGGCGCCACCCTCCTCGCATGATACCCCCCGATGACGCTGGCCCCATGAAGGTCGTGGGTCATCAGGAACACGATGGCCTTGAGGAGGTCACGCATCCTCTTCTTCTCCTTGATGGGTGGCCCCCACAACCATGACAGCGGTACCTCTTCAACCAGGCACCCAGAGAAGATCGGCAAGGGAGCAGCAAGGTCATTCTTTAGGTAGAACCAATACGAGTGCCACCCCTTGTTGGATTTGGAGAGCTGGCAGGGCATGTACTCAGCCGCTCACAGCCCCTGAAGGTGGATGCCCACGCATCCCATCGGCACTGGGGTCTCCTAGCCTCTCTCCTTCTTGATCAAGGAGATGGAGAAGAAATATCTCTAGAGCTCGAAGTGGGGCTCGATCCCCAGGTACCCCTCATAAATCGTGAAGAAGGTCGCGATGTACTGGATCCCGTTGGGGTTCAGGTGCTGCAGCTCGATCTGATAGTAGTGCAGTAGACCCTAGAAGAATGGGTGAGGAGGAACCATGAGTCCGCACTCATGGAAGGGCGCGAAGGAGATGACATAGCCATCGGGCAGCGCCGGCACATCCTTGCAGTAGGGCACTAGCCACTCTGCCGCATCAGTCCTCCCATGGAGAAGACCGCGCTTGACGAGGCCCTCCATGCGTGCATGGGTAACATCAGAGCATTACCATGAATCCATGGAGGATGGAGGTGGCTATGGAGAAGCAAAGGCGGTGACGAAGGAGTGGAAGCTATGGATTTAGGGCTCTAGCGGGGGATTAGCAAACAGAGAAGGTAAGGCTGTAGTTTTAGTGTGTAGGAACGCAAAGGGGGAGGCCACTATTTATAGGGTGGAGCGGGATGAGAAGGCGAACCATCCACCTAGATTCAAGCGCCCGCTGCGCCGTGTCACGTCACCTCCCTCTAAAGATCGCGTGCACGCTATCTCTAGCCACGCCCCTAAAGGATACGCCGAATGATGGTTCACCCATTCAATGGGCAAGAACCATCGCAGGTAAGAAGGGATCCAGAACTAAAAACGCTGCTACAGCGCATTTAGGACCAGGAGTTTGAAGGCTGGCCCACCGATGGGTTCACAGCCACTCCAGGGCACCCTTAGAGCGAGGGGTGGAAAGGGATGGGCCCAATAGAGGCCAGTACCCGGGCGCACGAGTGCCGCGGGCATCGCAGCCCATGTTTGAGTCTTGGTTGGTTTCCAGTCCATGGGTTTTCCTCAAAGAAAGGCAACGAGCCCTTGGGACTGGCCAAATGAATCCAAGAACTATATGGACTGACCGCCAAGAGTTAGGAGTCGGTCACCAGCTGACCCATGCCGGACCCCCACGAATGGGAAGCCAGGGCCCCACTCGAACTAGCCCATTAAATAGCTCACCGAGCACCATGTTTCGTCCATCACAAAGACGAGCCAACCCTTGACCAAACCCCTGCTACGCATGAGGGCTCGAGGAAAGTTGGACTCGCAAGGAGACCGAACGCGCGGTCTTAGTACAACAACAGACCTATCAGATCCTAGGGACTGGAATCAAGAAAAATCTTTCTGACCTCCCGAATCCTATGGTTACATGCCCCCCAGAAGACTGATCATGACAAAAGGGAACCGTCGCCCTACCAGGACACACCGCGGTCTACAAAAACAAGGCCAAGGCCCTCAGAGTCCTCCCTTCTAGAAAAGACTCTAAAGGAGTATTCTACTCCTCCGTAGGCTCAGGGGCTACTGTTAGGTATCGATATTAGGGATACCCAAAGTAAGAAAGTTAGCACCCACGCTGACTTCCTTGGATGGGGCAAGATGTATTAAAAAGTCTCACCTGACCCCAAGGCCGCGGGCTCTGTCTCGCCCGACCTTCAGGCCGTGAGGGTTTTGCCCAAGGCCACGGGCTCTATCTCGCCCGACCTCAAGGCCGCAGGCTGCGTCTTGCCCAACCTTGAGGCCGCAAGCTCCGTCTTGCCCGACCCCTAGGCCATGAGCTCCATTTCACCTGACCTCGAGGCTGCGGGCTCCGTCTCAACTGACCACTAGGCCGTGGCCTCAAGGCCACAAGCTCTATCTTGCCTGACCCCTTGGGTTCGTGCTCCGTCTCGCCTAACCCCTTGGGTGTGAGCTCTGTCTCGCCCGACCCCATGGGTGCGGGCTCCGTCTCGCTCGACCACAAGGACGCGGATTCTGTCTCGTCCAACGGGGACCCATACCGCCGCCAACCACTCTAGGTCCAAGCATATGGGCTTGGGTCAAAACTCTGACACCAGGGAAGAGACTAGGACGCCTCGATGTAACCCATGGCCATGACAGGCCATACCTAAGGATTCACATCAAGAATAGCGTCGGGCATACCGGTGCTGTTCTGCCTAACCCTCGTACAAACACTGACAGGCGCGTCAGTTCACCACGACGTCTGCTGGGATAGAATGGAACACCATGACCAGCAGATGATGCCTACGCATGGCACCAGTGACGAATAGGGCCGTGATGTGGAGCAATCCCTGTTGACATCTACAGGATCGGCGAGACCCGCATGAAGTTGAAGAAGGACCCAGCGATCCTAGAAACCTTCTTCTCTCTCTCGTTTTTCTCCTTTTCCTCCGCTGTAATCCGCGCTTTCCCTTCGCCTATAAAAGGGGAGGCATGGCACCCCATGAAGGGGGATCCAGATCCGCACAAGACTGAACCATGAGATGAAAACACAAGAGCACGACATGAGCATACGGCTGAGCAGCGATCGAGCTCTCAGCACCCGTTCACTCCTTTCACTAGAGACTTGGGATCCTTTTCATCTCTCGCCTGTTTGTAACCCCTACTACAAACTAAGTGCTAGTAACACAAGCAGCTACAAATTAGACGTAGGGACATTCCGCCCGAACCAGTATAAACCCTTGTGTCCTCCGAGCACACCATCCGAGCCAGACGCACAAAGATAAATTTACTCATCGTTGGTCCGAAAAACACCGACATATAGTTTTTTTAGAAAAAGAGGTGAAGGCAGCTGGAATATTATTCAAATGAAATGCAACACAGTGCCGGGCTCAGATGGTTGTCCTCCTGAGTTTTATAAAGTCTTTTGGAATATTATTTAAAGGACCTTGATGGCTCTATTTGAGAATTCCCATTGTGTGACACTATCTCTTCACAGCTTAAACTTTGGGACAATTGTTCTTCGACCAAAAACTAATTAAGCGAAACAAATTCAACAATATAGACTCATCAGTTTGTTAAATGTTAGCTTCAAAATATTCACCCAAGGGAAACTTTGCAAAGAATTGTCCCAAAGGTAACAAACCTAAGCCAAGTTCAATTAATGAAAACTATTTGCTTAGGAAGGATGGCAATGGTACCATGAAGGTTACAATTGCTAATCATTACCATGTGCATGCAAAGGCCATTTAGGTGCCCAAGCATGTAGTGATTAACATGAGAGGACCCAACACCAGTTGGGTATCATCAAGCAATTAAATGATTAGTAGTTACCAAGGTGGCATTGGAAGCTTGGCATATTGATTTATTTTTCTTCATCAATATAAAGCCAAGTTTGAAATGAATTACTATGCATCATGAACCAATGTTATCCTATATGGCAATGTTTCATGGGCGAACCGCTTTTAGTGGTTGATAATGTCCGGTTGCAACAAGTTTAACTTTGACAGGATAACTACTCAATAGCGTGTGAAGAAGCTTAAAGAAGGTTCAAACCGAACTTGATGTATTTGATGGATGATATTAGAAATTGGGAGCTCATGAAAGTATTCTAGCTCAAGCAAAAGAAATTAATGTTAAATATATTGTTGTTTGATGAGTTGGCAAAAACTGAAAGCATCTAGGCCATAAAGATGATTGATCCCAGTGAATTATCATGAACATATCATATTTATATTGGTCTTCACTCAAAATTATATATTGGATCATCTCTTCACTTCAAATGGTGATATGAAAATTGGTTGTGCCTGCATTTGCATAGCATACCTTACTAGTATGTATATAGGAGCATGTTGTTCATTTTTTTGTTCATACCCTTGTTCATATTTGTCTTATCTTTTTGTTGAAATATTGCCCTTTTGTTGGTTGTTCAAATTGGCAATATTGAGACTTTGTCCATAAGCAATGTCATGACAAGAATGAGAATTATGAGAACAAGAGAATTGGAATGGATTTCATGTGAAATCAGTTTTGGAAAAAGTATTTGGATAGTTTGAAAAGGTGCTAAATTGATTTGGAAATTATTGGAAAGAAATGCACAAAGGGTAAACAAGCACACTGAAAAATGCCATGCACGGACTGTCAGCCGCTTGGACCATAGACTGACTTCAATACATTTAATAGTGGCACGTAGATTATGTGCAGAAAAATTGGGGGAGGGAATAATCAATGGCGGACTGACTGGCACCTAGGCACGGACTGTTTGTGGGTAGGGTTTTAACCCAGACCAGGCGGGATCGAAGGTTTATTTTCCCCCGTACCCCTTTGTGAAAGCCCAAGCTCTCTCCATCTCTCTCACCGTGCAAGAAGAAGAAGAAAGATGGGAGGGGACCAAGGGTCTGGTGGCTTCCCCAGACACTCCATGAAGTTTCTCGAACACTCTACGAGCTCCTCCACCATGTTCTCTTGGTATTTCAAAGTTTCTCCTTCATTTTTGGGTGGATTTAGAGTTTGAATGGCATTTAGGGTTTGATTCCTGATCTACTTTTGAGCCATGGATTCGTGAAACCAAGTGGGGGCAATTGTTGGTAGTGATGAGAGGAAGCTATGCCTAAAATTTGGTTGGAAATCACTTGTTGAATCAAAAGATTTTTGGGTTGGAAGATTGAACTGCACTATTGTTGTTCATGCGTGAAGAGTAACTGCGGTATATCCACACTCACAGCTATGGGCTGTCTGCGGGCACTGTTTCTACACAACAATAGTAGCTATGGCTGATCTACCCTTTACAAATACATTTTATGATTATATTAGCACAAGTAGTAGTAGTTCTCTCTCATGTAGATCACATAAACATTGTCATATCTTGATTCAAATGATTGTTGGATATGGAAAGTTCTCCATTCATCAAAACGGCACATGGTTATTAATTCCCATACAATTAAATTCCTTGCAACAAGCTATGATTTCTTGATCTTAATATGGAAGTGGTACTTCACAATGATAGTTATTCTTGGGTGTTCATGCATGTCACTTATACATTGCTATGTTTCTGAATTGATAGTGGCAACAATTTGGCCAAGAAAATATTCAACTCCAAGAAAAAGAAGGGAAGCACATCCAAGAGAAGGAGAACTAGAGATGATGAGGAGGATTGGAACCCAAATCCAAATGAGGATGTGGAAGAAGATGATGAAGGTGATGATGAGGAGATGGATGTATCCGGATACACTGGGTCTATCAGGCCATGGAACTTTGACTCTTATAAGTGGTTGAGATGCCCATGTCAGTATGCATTGAACAATGATGCTGACTTGCCATACTTCTATACCAAGGTACAAGAAGATGCATATTTCGGGTACATTCATGCTCGCACCATTCGTAAGCATCAATACATCAGTATGGGATATATGATGGAAAATAAGAACACTTTTGGTTTGGTTGCTAATTTGCATGCTATGGGGCTATATGATTTTCTTGAGTATAAGTGCAACTAGAATGACATGATTGTTAGGCAATTCTAGGCTACCATGGAAATTGACACTATGAATGAAAAAATGAGTGGATGACTGGCAAGAGAAGGTATTCTGCTACTTTTGATGAGTTTGCTACAACAAATAGGTTAGATAATGGTTTCTTTGCAAACTCTATTGATCTTGATGAGGAAGACCCATTGCCCATGGAGCAAAGAAGACAATTTTATGATCATGAGAGCACTAAGATACAATTCAGAATTGGAGGCACAAAAGGGTTGAGGCATCATCCAACAGTGATCAACAAAATTGCTAGGGTGACATTTGTCGTAGAACCGACCAATTTATAAGAGCACAAGTACAATGGCATCCCGCAAGTGGTCGCACTGTCATACTTGAGCCCATATAAACCCGGTAGTCCATTGAGTACCACGACATGTCTCGATAAGCAATCCACATACAACCAAGATCATACAGGATTCAACATATATGTCACATGTTACATAAAGTTCATAGATACAATTCATTAATCAGAGTACGAAATAAGGTTATTACAAACCAAGTTTGATAGATAGTAGCGGAAGCAAATTAAAGTTCAAAACTAGCCTTTGCCAACATAGTTCAAATACAGTGCCAACACATGATCAACATCCACAAAAGCATATAAGAGGGATTATTAGAGATGCCTGCCCAAGGCTCACTCCTCATCCACGGCGGGATAGAAGCAGTTCTTGCAATAGCCGTGATAGACGGTACCATCTACAACAATGGGAATAAAACCCTGAGTATGAGAAGGTACTCAGCTAGACTTACCCATCATAAACTAGAAATAAATTGACTCCAAGGATTATGCAAGGCTTTATAAGTGGAGGTAGCTTGACAACATTTTGCATAAAAAGCGATTAATTCAGTTATACAAGTATACTTTGGTCATCAAGTTAATTATAGCTATTCATCTCTACATTAGCAATTATCCTGTGCCAAACATATGGTATATCATTTAATAGCATACAATAGTAACCATAGCCGGTGTAGTAATTCCATGTTTATCCAAACCATCACATTCCATAATATAATTACTACGATGTTGGAGCTAGCCAAGTTTCTCACTATCCGGAAGAGATGGCAATTCGAATCAATTTCAATCAGTTGGGAATTTATTCCTAACACAAACCCAGACATACCTGCGTCAAGGTAGTCTTAGGTCACCTTTGATACAACTCAGGTCCATATTTCACGGGTTCGTCCAGCGCCGCACAATCAGGGACAACCAGCTGCCAGGACGTTCAGGCCTGGCCTACCCTTGGGCTCATGCCTGGCTCCCCACACATCCTTACTACCATCCAGAGTGTGCACTTTTATAGAGCAGGGCCTAGCCTGAGTTGAGCTACTCGGCTTCACGGTCGGAACGAGTTATCTGGCCAGCTAAGTGATAGACATGCGTTTAATCTTGTTAGAAGGGCCAATAACGGTACGGTTCTTAATCAGCACAGAAGGGAATCACATGAGTCATCCTACACATAGACCCCGCCCGGCCTCCATTTACATTACCCCATGGTTCTTTTCCATGATAGCAAATATAGCCAACCGTGCTTCGGTATCCACCTATATCTCGCAGGTGATAGGAATCACCCGACTTCTATCGGTCTAAGCATGGCTAAGCATATATTCAATCCTAGACCTACACAGGGTTAAAGGTATATGTATCTAAACAAGGTAGTTCCATGCATCAAGTGTTTCCAATCAACTCTTATAACCTAATCATCAAACATAAAGGACTCAAGTAATATTTTGTAAAACATGGGAGACTTTGAATGCTCCGGGGCTTGCCTTTGAGGAAAGAGGTGGGTCGGTGATCTGGGCACTCAGGGAGCTCTTCAAGAGTCTACTCCTCTTCTCCTATAGCTGTGGCTTGAGGAGTTTCCTATTGATCCCCTTCCTCTTCTTCGTTGAACTCCAACAACGTCATCTCCTCGGTCGATCCTATATGCATGAGTATGGCATAAGATATCGCGAATGCATATACCATGACACATGTAATATGATATAACATGATGAATGCATCCTCATAAGTACTTTCAACAGCATGATAATAAAGTAATAACAAGTGCATCTTATTTTACTGAGTAGGTGCATATCTCTTCTCTACTACTTAAGTAAACACTTTTGTAATCTATTTACCGGACTACAAGACAATAGCTACTTGTTTTAACCATAACTGGAGCTATATTCATCGAAATAATATGGTTGTGGATATTATGAAAAGCTTATGAAATTATCTACAACTTTATTTTAATAACCTTAATGTGATTCAACAGTCATCTAGGTCAAACAATTCAGTTATTCAAATCTGTCTAGAAAGTAAACATTTCGAACAGCAAACTTCTAACAACCAAAAGTCTTAAACCCTAAGGACTATGACTATGAAAATTTAACACAAGGTAGATTAGTAAGTTAACTACAACTTTGTTGTTAACAAGTTTTACAAAAAAGGCCTTATCAACATGAAATCATCAACTCGACCAAAACTATGCATGCAACCATTTATTTGATTTATAAAGCCATAATTACTTAGTTGCATACAACCAATTGCTTTTAAGCCTTACTATTAACATAAACAGTTTATATGTATCACCAGTACCATAGAAAACATCATATTCAAGCATAATTTTTATTTTTATGCCTTTATTAATTTAATTAGATAATTAGGTGAAATAACAAACATATAACAAATGTGCATAATAAATTCTCATAAAATTATAGTAGCTTCCAAGTCCTCCCAATAGACTACTATAAAAATTTCATACCATTTGGATATGTATAACATCCTTTACAAAAATGACAAGCTAGTAAGGTCTATTTTAGTGAAAATAGTTAACCCTATAGAAAAGTGTCAAACAATAGAATCTATATTTTTCTTAGCTTCATACTAGTGCCATAATACTATACAAAAAATTTTAGGGTAATATGTTACTTATTTTTATCCCTATAAATTTCCTCATAAAACACCATTTATTAATAGATAAATAGAAATACCCTATTTCAATCAAGTTTACTGCAAGTTTAGTATTTTTCCTACCTAGAGCATGTCAACACAAGACTAGCAAAATTGTAATCACAATTTTATCACTTTCCTAGCTCAAGTTACACATTTTACAAGATTGTAAACATTCAAAAATCGCTTATCTAGCTATATTTTATTCACCTAGAAAAATATCAGAAACAGTGCATTTCATATTTTTATAAAATACTACACTTCATGGGGAATCTAGCAAAATTTGGTTTACCAAATTTGGACACTCCTAGCTTGAGATATGGATTTTTGAAACAGGCATTCAAATCTATGAAATAAATAAGAAAATCAAAGCGTGTACACACTGACATCCGGGGCCCACCCGTCAGTCACACCAAAGCAGAGCGCGGTGCTGACCGGCCCTAGCTCGTCGCCGGTGAGGTCATCGGCAGTGAGGTCACCACCGACGGCTTCGCCTCGACGTCCCGCAGTGATGGGTACACAAGGTTGGCTTGGAGGCTCGCCGGAGTAGGCTCGACGGCGGCCATGGCGGACGGCGGAGCTGCGCGGCGGAGCTCCGACGAGCTCCAGCCATGGTAAGCTTAGGTGAGGCTTGCTACATCTATGCGGTGACCTAGCAAAGCTAATGGATGCAGGTTAGGGTATGGGGGTGGCGCCAGTGAGCTTAACCGCACGCATGGTGCCACGGCGGTGAGAGCACGATGGTGGAAGGCCGCGTTCTGGCGTCGGCGTGTCGGCATTGGCCAGCGGTCAGTGACGTGCGCTAGACATGACTCTAGGCTATCTTTAACGCAAGAAAGGAGCGAGCGAGATGGCTCGGTGGAGCACGGCCGCAGCGAGCGTGAGCATGGTAGTTGCGGCGCTGGCGAACACGGCGTGAAGCTTACCACAGCTCGAATGCGGGTGTGAGTGAGTCAAGGAGGTGGAGGAGACAAAGGCGGAGCGGTGGGTGTGTGGTGTTGGCCGAAGGTGCGGTGGTGGAGTGCAAGGGAACGTGGCAGCGCACGGCAATGGCGACAGCGGCGTGGTGCTCCGCTCTGTCCTAGCGTACGCGAGAGGGCGAGACGCAAGAGTGAAGTGAGGCGAGCACTGGCGTCGCACGACTTAACACCCCACTCTAGTCCGACCGGCTAGGCCAGCACTAGCGTACGGCTGCCACACGGTGCGCCTAGCCTGCCCCCAGTCGCCCACTGAAGCCGGCTCAGTTCGGCATCAGGCCCTTGTGAACCCGACTGACGGAGCAAATTTGAGCAATTATACTCCTAATCCGTGGCATGTTAGTGAAAACCATATTAGTGAAAGTTGTAGAGATACATGTGATCTACAAATTTGGTTTAGAAAGATTTCCCAAATTCTCAACAGTTTGAGATCTACAAAGCCCTAAAGTGTTGTACTTCAAACTAAATTCATCGTTTTTTACTTAGACAAAATTTCCAAATCCCAAACAGTGTTTTCTTGCTACTTGTGAGCTATTTTTGAGCATGATATGCACCGAATTAGACCTTGACCCAAAAATAAAAGTTGTTACTCTAGTCAAGTACTACAGCTTTGCTTAAGAGTGCACTGCCATGCAAACAATCTAGGCTATAGTTCAACTTAGGTCAAACATACCACTTGAAAAAGATGACTTACACTATAACTATGACTTAGAGACCAAACTATCCTTAGTCATGAATACCAAAGTTGTTCATAGTGACATTCTAAACATATTAAAGGTATTCCTAAGGTTTCACACACATTTATACATTGGTTACATACAATACTTCCTAGGTCAACAAGCACATCATCACTTAGGAGCTTAATTAGATAAAGTGATCTACATGAACATTGTTCCATTAGTCATCCTATGTGTAGCTAAGGTGTTTTAGTGACCAACATCAACCACTTACACTTATTCACACATGATCATAAGCATACACATAAGGAAACATAAAATAACAAGGCATGTTTCACATGTTAAAGCTCATATATGAATGCCTGATGATTATGCTCATGCAATGCAAGTGAAATTATGCAAGCCTAACACCTAGGGTGTTACAACATTCATGCCAAGAGGAGGAGGAGGAGGAGGAGGAGGTGAAATCAGGGATAAGTATTGGAATGTCATACATCATATCATGTTTAGCAAGAAGTTTGATGTGGTAAAATTCATGATGAATCAGCTAGTAGTTCTAAAGCATAACATGAAAACCATGCTTTACTTTGCTCCTTATATTATGTCCTTCATACTTTAGAAGATCAAATTCAAAGGGCAGTGTAGAGTTTGGCATTTGCGCATCAGCCCTCTCAACAATGATAAGGAGTTTATGACTAGAGAGTTGACTCCTTTTCCTGAGCCATCTGAGAGAGAACAAAGGGGGCAAGATGAAGGTCAGGAAGGTCACATGGAAATTGATGAAATTCAAGAGTCCTCCGAGCCATAGCCACAGCCATAGCCACAACCATAGATGAATGGATCGGTGCCACCTATAGGATACTTTGGCCTATTTTTCTAGAACACACAGAATACCTGGAGCCACACCTTCACTTAGTTTGGTGAGAGCTTTTGGTAGCAGATGAATCAGGGATTTTGTACTATGGGGCAACAGTGGTAGATTCACATGGACACTAGCTTTCAGGAGTTTGGGTAGCATCTCCACAACACCATATATCAGCCCATCATGTTTAGCCTTCAGGGTGTCCAACAGGGGCTGCATAATGATATTGATGCTCTTAGTTCATAGCTTGGCACCTTGTCCACACAAGAGTAGTACCAGCAGCTTCATGATAGGTAGGTTCACCTCGAGCAGCGCTTTGATGTGTTGAACAACAACTTTAGTACATTCAGTTATCACTACAACGCAGTCTATCCAAGGCCTATACCTCCTCCAGCTCAATTTCCATATCAGCCCTTCTATCCTCCATAGTTTCATCCTCCATAGTACTACCCTCCACCACCTCCTGGAGATGATGATGATGCATGAGGTTGCCTTTTGAGCAATGTGACAACAAAGGGGAGAGTGAAGAAAAATTGAAGATCTTTGGATGAAGGCTTGTTTATGGACATTGCATTTTTTTATTTATGTGTTTTTGACAATACATTTGGTATGCTTGCATTTAATATTTTAATAACTTTAAGTCGTACTTGGTGGGCTAGAACTTAAACTTGTGATGCTTATTAAATTGATGTAATGTGCATGGTACTTTATGTCTATTATTGTTGTTTCACAAATTTTCTTGTGAAGTTTTGGGTTCTAGCATACTTGTGGTATTATGAGGATATTGTTTATGTTTATGGCTTCCAGAGGTAAATATCATATGACTTGTGCACCTCAATTACCACTATGTAGGGGAAACTTTGCTAAAATTTCCAAAATTATGCATATGTAAATGAATTAAACCCAAATATTTATGCACATATGTGGGGGAGCTTTCACTACATAGTTGAGTTTTGGGGCATTTATCCACCCTAACCCATGTTCTTCATGCTATGGATAAATGGTGCAAAACTGATGTCCAAGGCCACAAAATACATTGTATGGAGTTGGCTTGCATTTTCAATTATTCTTAACACCTTAGTGTGGTTGTCATCAATTACCAAAAAGGGGATACTATAAGATCTAGGCCCTTTGTTTGAGTTTTGATAATTAATGAGTACGCTTGTGGACTAACCTTCTATTTGAGTGTGTAAGGAAAGTTGGTTTAATTCTAAAGAAAGGCTGGGCACTAATATGGACTTGATTGATAGCATGTTGGAAAACTCAAATAAAAGCATAGTAAGGAGAAGGCCAAATCAAGGCTTGGCTAGGAAGGACCATGTGCAAGGCAATGGTGAAGCGCAAGCTAGAGGTGGCTCATACATGATGGACTATTGAGGCGGTGAAGTGCGAGTAGAGGCTTGGCGCCGATGGACCAAGGCAATGGTGAAGAGCAAGCTAGAGGCTCAAGTCATGATGGATAGTCGAGGCCATGAAGTGTGAGTAGAAAGTTTGGCGCCAATGGACTAAGGCAATGGAGAAGGATGAGCAAGGCTAAGGTCAATGGACCTGAAGTCTATATGATGGTTTGAGTGGTCCCAATTACTTATGAAGATCAAGCTAAAGACTCAGTGATCATATCAAGTGGTCTGGTGACTATGTCAGACAACATCTTTCCTTACGAGCATCAATTTGAGAGAAATTGGATTTGTGTGAGGCAAAGGTATGAAACATATGGTGTTTCATTTCGCTGTCCATGAGGTGTGTAGAGAAGTTTTGTCAGGTATCGATATTAGGGATACCCAAAGCAAGGAAGTTAGCGCCCACGCTGACTTCTCCGAATGGCTCGAGACATATTAAAAGGTCTCGCTCGACCCCAAGGACGTGGGCTCTGTCTCACCCGACCTCAAGGCCACGGGCTCCGTCTCGCCCGACCCCTAGGGTGCGGGCTCCATCTCACCCGACCCCTTGGGTGCGGGCTTTGTCTCGCCCGACCACGAGGCCGCAGGCTCTGTCTTGCCCGACCTCGAGGCCATGGGCTCTGTCTCGCCTGACCTAGAGGACGCGGGCTTCGTCTCACCCAACCCCTTGGGTGCGGGCTCTGTCTCGCCCGACCCCAAGGACGTGGGCTCCATCTCGCCTAACCCCTTGGGTGTGGGCTCCATCTCCCTAAGGTCATGGGCTCTGTCTCGCCTGACCTCAAGGACGTGGATTCCATCTCGTCTGAAGGGGACCCATATCACCGTCAACCACTCCAGGTCCAAGCGTATGGGCCTATGTCAAAACTCTGACGCCAGGGAATAGGCTGGCACACCTCGAGGTAACCCGTGGCCATGATGGGCCATACCTGGGGATTCACATCAAGAACAGTGTCGGACGTGCCGATGCTGTTCTGCCTAATCCTCGTACGAACGCTAACAGGCACGTCAGTTCACGACGTCCACCAGGACAGAGTGGAATGCCATGACCAGCAGATGATGCCTATGCATGGCTCCAGTGATGAATAGGGCCGTGACATGGAGCCATCCCTGTTGACATCTACAGGATAGTGGGACCCGCATGAAGGAGAAGAAGGACCCGACGACCCTAGAAGCCTTCTTCTCTCTCATTCTTCTCATTTTCTTCCTCTGTAACCCGTGCTTTTCCTTCGCCTATAAAAGGGGAAGTAGAGGGCCCCACACGGGAGAGATTAGAATAGAAGAGCATGACATGAGCACACGGCTGAGCGGCAAGTGAGCTCTCAGCACTCGTTCACTCCTTCCATCAGAGACTTGGGATTCTTTCCCTCTCTCGCCTGTTTGTAACCCCTACTGCAAACCAAGTGCCGGTAACATGAGCAGTAGCGAACTGGACGTAGGGACGTTCCACCTGAACCAGTATAAACCCTTGTGTCATCCGAGCACACCATCCGAGCTAGACGCGCAAATACAAATTTACTCGTCGGTGGTCCGAAAACACCGACAAGTTTAAATGGCCAAATTTAGGATAACAGCTATACTTATAAGAGGGACAAATGTTCTTTGCATTATAGTTATCGAGTGCCACTTGTGAGCTCTTACATTCTGATACATTTAGTGGTGAGTGGCAATAAGAAAAGTTCGTTTTCAAACCTTTGAGAAAAGTTTGCTAAAAGATAACTGGTGGTGAGTTGAACAGTCTTCTTGCGGGAGATCATTTCTTCGTGTTAGCTTTCTTTGAAAAAAGTTTTGAGCATGTTGGTACTAAGTTTGGAAAGCTTTAGACCCTCCATGGTGGAATGGAGTGGCGGACCGAAGTTAAGGAGGTGAAGCGCTCAGCATGCAATTTTCTAGGTAATCGTGGACAGTCTGACCTTGAGGCAACAGACTGTCCACTGGTCAACCTAAGAAAAAGCAACAGATTTTTTGCAATATGTTTGTGGGCTATCCAGGTAACGATAAACAGTCCGTGCCTATAAAGGCCAACAGTCCACCAGCTAATTTCTACCAGGAAATGAGTAGTTGGACATACAGACTGTCCGAGAATGCCGTTTCAGCACAATAACAACATTTTTGGGGCCTCTCTCTCTATATATAGTGGGGTGTCCGGCTCTGGGGGCTTTCTTGGTCTTTCTTAATGCACATACTTGGTGAGAGTGCCTCTTTGCTTGAGGGAAAACTTTGGAGAGTGAGTGTGCGCCGCTAGTGCAAAGCAGCGAGGAGGAAAGGCCATGGGAGGTTGCGAGGGCTGGGCCAGAAGCTGCGGCTAGGCTAGAAAGTATTAATCTGTGGACACGTTCGTCCTAGGAAAAGAAGCATCTTGGGCTGGGCTATAAGCAATAGGAATTAGGGAGAAGATTCGTGTACTGGACCTCCGTTTTCGTATTCCACGATGAGGCCCTTGCACCCACACTTTCTGCGCCGCGGGCGACATCGCGCTTGCTGGCTTGAACGATGTCGTGTGCGCCCGCGCTGCTTCTTTGCGTCCTAAGTTGTAGCGTTGTAGACATGAGGCGCCATGCACATAAGAGGGGAGGCCTGACTGCTGCATGTGACATGCTAGATGTTGGGTGCATGGAGCGTGCGAGGTGGCTGTCAGATGTCACGATGTTCAGGCCTTCAGGGTCATCGGTCGTCGTTACAGGGTGCGTGGCCGCCGGGCACGTGGACGCCGTCTTGAGGTGGTGAGGTTCAACATTTCACGCTAGTCGTGTGGCGGCATTGAGGATCACAAAAACATGTCACGAGTATTGGTACACTTATATGACGTGACTTGTTCAATCATATTTTGCACATGTGGACTCATAGTACTGGCACCATAATAACTCAACCTACACTCTTGACATGACATAGCACTCTGGACAGACGAGACTACATATGAAGTTGTTGGTCATGACGTGGCACACTCAGTACGACACCATGACATGTACCTACTAAGTACTAACTAGTGAGACATAAGCAATGACGTGCCAACTCAATGGATTATGAGAAATAGTTACTAGTTGGACACGATCGGGCACTTGGTGGCATAAAACATGGCACTCGGTGGCATATGACATGGCACTCTTGATAGGACAAGACTGCATACCAAGTTGTTGGTCATGACGTGGCACTATGAGTACGACACCACGATATGCACCTACTAGTGAGACATGATCGATGATGTGCCACCCAAGTTGTAGTTGGAATGTTGAATTTATTTGAAAGGTTAAACAAATAGGTTTTTAAAAAATATAAATGCAGTTGGAATGTTGGATTTATTTGAAAGGTTAAAAATGTTTAAAAAACTAAAAAAAAGTTGGCATTGTATGGCTTGCATAGCAGAGCCTAGTAAAGCCCCTGGCATACTAGTGAGACATGATCGACAACGTGTCACTCAAGTTGCAGTTGGAATGTTGAATTTATTTAAAAGGTTAAACAAATAGGTTTTCAAAAATTATAAATGCAGTTGGAGTGTTGAATTTATTTAAAGGGTTAAAAAATGTTAAAAAAACTAAAAAAGTTGGCATTGTGTGGCCTGCATAGCAGAGCCTAGCAAAGCCCCTGATCTAAGCAGGCCCAACAAAGTGCAGTGTGTTCAAATTCGCATATGTTACAAGGAGTCCGATTTGGCTCACTCTCTTGAGCTTTGAAGCTATGCTTTTCTTCTCTGAATAGACGAGGTGGTACTAATGTACAAGCATTGGTCAACAGCCAACATGAACCTGTTAATGGGCCGGCCCACTTTGTTTCCTCATAACCCAACTAACCCTACTAGGCCCGACCGTCCGCTTCCTTCTCCCGTTCCCCTACTAGGCCTACCGGCGGCTTCCTTCTCCCGTTCCCGTGTGTTGTGCAGAGGCCCATGCACCCACACATTCTGTGCCCCTGGTGACGTCGCACTCGGTGGCTTCAGCGATGTCGTGCACGCCCACGCCGTTGCTTGGCATCGAAGTTGTAGCATTGCTGAGATGAGGTGCCATGGCACTTACCAGATATATATTAGTTCTTCCAAAATAACTAGGAGCACTTATACGGATTCCATATGACCTACCAGATGCCTCATATCGCCACAAACTACTTATTAAGCTGAGTTATAGTGGCTCACATCAGAGCAACCAACGAACTAACTAGCATGCACTACTTGCATTCATACATGACCAAAAGAGAACTCCCACATTATCATGCACTTCAATTTTCGCCGGACGGCCCTTTCTTCAGCTTGGACTTCTTCTGTGCTGGTGCCACCACGCTGTCCCTGATTTCGCAATAGATCCTATCCAGCGACTCCTGAGCTCTATAGTACTACTTTTTCGCATAGCGAAAGATGCTGAATTTGGCATCTTTCTTAGCTCCCTCAATTATGCTTTTGAGCAATTCCATGTGTGCACGCTCATCATGTTTTTCGAAGTCAAACAGTTCGCCGTTAGAGAAGGCATACAACGAAGAATCGTCTTCATCATCACTGTCATCAGGAACCTTCAATAAAAATATGGTTATGACTGAACATATCACTTACAAACAATAAAACAAAGCAGTCAATTGGCACATAATAATCATCAGTTCAGCGACCAAGCACCATGTAAGTAACCATATCACTTCCCTTTGCTCACAAAGAAGTAAACGAATCTATCTATCACACAATTCACATCAACTAATGTGTTCTCCTACAGCTTGCTCTTTAGGCGTCGAACTCGTTCCAAGTTAAGGGAAATATTTTTTGCTGTCAGCTCATCTTGTAATGGGTAAGCTTCAGCTTCTAAGTCAATAGCCTAAAAAAATAGTGCAATCACTTTATTTTTACTGATGATCCACCAAATCATTATCAGTAACATTGGACATAACTAAAAGTACACAAGCTGATAACGCAATATGGGTAAATTCACTGTAAATCTGTTAAAACAGTTCCATTATTAGTAAAATTTGGTGGTGGTAACTGGTAAGCAATCTGAGATGCACGAATCAGATAAATGAACAATATATCAAGAAACATTGAAACTAACAGCTGACACATGGTGCACCGAACTTCAGTTACTTCACCACTGAAAAAACCATTACTAACTTGGCTATTTGATAATCGATAAGGTAATTAGAAAACCGGACATGATAGCAGACTGACATTGTTTATCAGACATATACAGTAGCCCAGTGAGAGGGTTCAAAGTACTAAGTGGGCTCGACTCATCACAGGCTCACATCACTTCGAGATGACCAAGCCAGTCAAGCTCAGATCAATAAGAAATTGCAGGTTCAGATCAATATGAAATTGCAGGTTTAAGCAGTGATTGCTAGTGCCTAATAGTAGTACTAGTGCTAAAAACAATGCTTTTGATGCATGTGACTAATCTGCAGTACTTGATAAGCATACCTGGTCTTCAAGAATAATTCCAGGAAAACCAGCATTAATAAATCCTTTCACTGTCCTCTTAAGATTTATAACATTCATACAGTTCCCATAACTATTATCGGCATCACCGATCACAGGGATTGAAACTGCTTCAGTAATTACACGTCCCTAATCAATCATTTCCCCGTAAGAGATGAGACCAACACCTGGTAAACCCAAGTCGTGCAGCAGAAATTGAGAAACCTGCAACAGAAGGAGTGACTTTCAGTGAAGATTCATGCATCCTCCTTTCCTATCAGCAATGCATCGCAGGCATACACGGACACAGTTGACAAAAGCTCATGCAACGTTCCCAAGTGGACGGTGTGACTAGTTAATCTCTCTTGGATGGTGAGAATGAGAAGTACTCCCCTACCACCTATTGGCGGTCCTTAATGATCAAATCTGACCACCAAATAAGATACAAAAGCAAGAGAACTAGCATCACTTATGCACATATGTTATTTAAATTTGTATCTCCACATATATTGAAAGATCAGTGTTTTGTAGGACACATACATGGAATACATGAAAATAAGGTCAAAAGGCGCAACCAAGAAAGCGAAAAAGCATACTCTACACAAAGGTTCAGGAGAAAAGCCCACCTACCTATCAAACCTAGGCCCCAAACCTTCGTGGATGTGCTCTAGGCCCAGCAAGGAACCAACCAAGCAAAGGCGGTGCTGAGGCGGCCCAGCCAGGGTGCGGGTGCACCCTAGGTGCGACCACACCCTTGGTGACTCCCCTCGGGTCCAACCTTCGTAAGGCGGTGCCATTACTCCAGTGACGGTGCGGGGAAGATTCCCCTGAATATCCACCTACAACCTCCTCTAGGAGTAGTATAGGAGGAGGGGGAGAGCCCCCTCCCTCACACACAACACTTGGAGCCTCAAACCTTGTCGGATCTTTGGTTAGCCTAGAGGGGGTGAATAGGCCTGTCAAAACAAACACTCAAACTTTCATCAAATTCAACCTACGACACTGCTGCTCTGACCTCGCGGCACTGTTGGACAGTGGCACTGCCGCACCTGTAGATAACTTCTAATCACAGTTCAAAATCAGTGAATGTAAATTTGAATTGGAGAAATTTCTTAGCTTCCTGTAGGTATAAGATTCACAGATCGAGAGCTAGAAGTGGTAGGAACACAACACACAGGTAGATCGACCACAAACCCTAGAAATCACCTCAACAACAATATGAAATGCAAATAATGTAAATCAAGCACAAGGTGACACGATGATTTAACCCGTGGTTCAGCTCGCCACCAAGGCTTGCCTACGTCCACGTTATTGAGGTTAGCCACTAAGGCTTAGGGCTTTGCAACCCTTCCTTATTCTCAAGTCAATAGACTCAACTCTTGAGATGAGGGGTGAGTTTACTAGCTTCAAGAGGTGGTTATAAACCTCCCGAGGCTGCCACACAAGTTGGTTACTAGCTCCACGGGCGACGCTCTAGCCGGCTAGGAGCAAAGCTCCAAGAGTAATAAACACAACCACCGGCCAAAATGTGAACCAAGTGCTCTTTTGAGTTAGGGAATCAAATGATCCGCTCTTTAATTAAGTTTGGGACATTTTTCTCTCAAGGATTGATGGGAAAATCAAGGGAGAATGCTTGGGAGCTCAAGGTCACCAATGGAGGAGAGAGAGGACACTCTTCTGTTCTTGGATGAGTTGAATGAGTGGGAGGGAGAAGAGACATTGGAGAGGAAGGGGAAAGGTATAAGTACCCCCAGCCCTAATGGTCACTTAAGTCGCGGCAGTGCCGCACTGCGGTAGTGCCTCTCTCCAAGTGCGGCACTGCTGCACCAGGCAAGATAGCAAGGGTCAGAGTGAAGTGTTGGCTGTCTTGGCTGAGTAACTGAGGATGTATGTGTAAGATTGAGCACTTGGTAGCACATATTAGCTTAAGCATTGTGTCCCCCTTTATAGTACGACTTTTCTTATACTCAAATTCAAAATATAAAAGAATTTAAACCTCCTTTGAATTTGAAAGTGATGGGGCTCCCCCTACATCCATGCTCCTATGGGGTGCTGCATACTGTGTCAGGTATGTAGACATGATGTGAATGATAGTTCATGCACAACAAGTTTTGCTGTTACAGCTGGGTGCGGCACTACCGCTCCTGGGTGCGGCACTATCGCACTTGCTGTAACAGCACAGATAAGAACAGGCACCACACAGCATGTAACACATATAAAGATATACATTCTAGCATAATTTTATCACCAGCTACATCATAGATTAATTCATGTCCATATCCCACATATATAAAGTATTTAGGTAGCATTATTAGATAAATAGAGTTTTGAATCATCTCTCAAACTCTCAACCTAATGAAGTCTACTCTAAATGGATAAGAACATGAAACTCTAGCTGCATCAACCTCCTCTCCATGGCAATGAAAAAGTTATTGACCCCTCTAATTTTCTCCCCCTTTGGCATAAAACACCAAAAAGTAGAAAAGAAGAAAGACCAACACTCACTCCTCATCTTCTTGGATGGTGTCTCAATCGACATCATCTGCACTAGTAGCTCCACTAACACCTGCAATATCCTCCTCACCACCACCATCATCGGAGGAGGAAGAGGACACTACCGCCCTCCCTTGGCGATGGGTGGTAGAAGTGTGATGCTCATGCCTAGTGCTTCTCCTCATGGACTGCAAGGTGGAGCTCAACCTTGTGTGAGGGTCAAGCTCTGGCTGCTCCTACTCCTCCTCCTCCTCATCCTCTGAATCTGTGTCGGAGAGGGTAGGGAGGTTGTCAAACCACGACGGTGACTATACTAGAGAAAGAGGTGGCATCCCTGCACGCTCTCTAGCCTCCCGGTTGGCTTCATGGTTCTCCAACTAGTCCTCATATGTGGTCCTCACTGCATAGGTGCATGTGGTGAAAATGGCCTTGATCCATTTCCCAAACTTCTCCATCTTCTTTTCCTTGAGAGGCCTAGAGCGAGACGACTCAAGCACGTCCTCAATTGATGGAGAGCGTCTCACTGCTCTGCTAGCACCTGAGGCTAGGGTCTTCTCAATCTTGTAGATGGTGTGGAGACCATCTTTATCAAACCTGTAACCAGTGACCCTCTCAGTCATGAACATGAGATAGGATGCATAGGGCATCCCCTTTCTCCCATCTTCCATGGCATTCCTTAGCTCATGTCACATGAAGCGAGGGACATTGAACTTGTCACCTCCAGGAGCAAACCTAGCAAGCACATTCCTCATATAGCCATTAAGATTTGAAGCTGCTCCATCCTTGGGATTTATTGTGTGCCTAATCTGCACTTCTCCTGTCAATCCACATATATGCAATGCCGTGGATCTCAGCTCTAGTCTCCTCATGAATATAAGTGAAGCCCCGCTCCTCTCTAAAACCAAGGATTCGGCTAAAAGTCACAAAGTCAATCCAATAACGTCGTCCCTCAGTCATCCAATGAATCTCATCAGTGTAGATGTCATAGAAGAAGGTGGCATGAAATTGGGCTAGCACTTCCTCATTCTAATTGTACCGAAAGCTCATGATATCAGTGAGGCCAAATAGCTCACAAGCCTTGATCACTTTGTTGAACTGAGGCTCATTCTTCCCCTTCATCTCCTCCTAGTCAACATACCGCATCTTGACAATCTTTGACTTTTTGGAGTTGAAAATCACCAAGGCATAAAAGTTAGAATGAAACTCATTCCAAAACCTATAGTCCACCCCCAAATCCTTTGGCTGCTCAAAAGGATTGTTCTCACATGCTTCTTCCACCATCTTTAGCTTTCCCGCATAGTTGAGCATGGGATGAGCACGTGTGTCAACGGGATGCCTCATGATCACTTCCTCAGAATACTCTCTGATGTAACCTCTATCAAACACCTCAAGGTGAGGTGGAGTATCCAGGCAAGCACCTAGAGGAATGGTGCAGCCAGCCCTCTCCAAGTTCTCCTCCTATATCAACTGATCCATTCTCCCCCTATCACTAGCATCCCCTCTGCCTACTACACTGCTGCTGCCCCTGTGGTTCTGCCATGACCATGACAAGGAATTTGCTTGTCATGAGGCTCGGTCATCTTCCTCTTACCCCTCCGATCATCTTCACCTCCAGAGGCCATCTATGCAAAAACATAGATCAAACTGAGAAACTGTAAAATGGAGAGTAGAAGTTATCCTATAAAGCAAGTTAAGTACTCAAGAAGAGTCAATGTGCAAGCGAGGGAAGCAGCTAATGTGGCACTGCCCCTAGACGTGCGGCACTGCCATGCCTGGGAGCGGCACTGCCGCACCAGCTGTTTCACTAAGACTGCATTTTGCATCTTCTTATCTACTGAACTTACTTCATATTTTAACTCCCAGCCCACTATACAATCTCAGCAAGCATAAACATGTCTATGTCATCGATTCATCTAGATATGATTGAGAGAAAGCCTAGTAATCATAAATCTTAGCATTGGGAGCTGAGTGAAATAGATAAAGTGAGTCAACCATCGAACCAAGAGTTTAGTATTGCTAGCCTTGACACAGAGGTGTGGCATTGCCGTGCTGAGAGTGTGGCACTACCACAGTAGTTAATTTGGCTCCAAGGTTGAATCACGATTTCTACTTCGATCAATCCTCAAAGCACCATCCAAACAACTATCTACTTTCCAATCAACCATCCAAGACAATTAGAATCGACACATTGCATAGATTCAGAAGGATTAGGGTTTCACCTTTGATTCACGTGGATTGAGGAGGAAAGAGATGAAATGGCTCCACTCAAGAGCTTTAGCGGCCACCGGTGACACGGGAGGGAACCACTGGATGGCGCGCGGCACTGCCGGAGGTGGCGGCGGTGCTGTCGCGCATGAGAGTAAGAGAAGGGCGACGATGTCGGGTGAAAAGTGAGGAGAGGGTTACCCTGGGGCCAGATGAAAAGAGAAAGAGAGATGGGTCCCATGGTAATAGGCTATTGTGGGCCAAATTCTAGTTGGAATTCAAAGTACGGCACTACCGCTCGCCACACGCTGCACTGCCGCAGGGCGGCACAGCCGCACTCCCCAGAACAACAAGATTTAGCTACTAACTAAATAGCTATATACATATAGGATATGGACATATATCTCAAGCACACTATGATCAGCAACAAATAATCAATACAAACAATGATCATAATGCACTTGTTTCTTATGATAAATCATTTTGAAGCATAATATTTAAACCTTTTCAATTCATTTCTCCTATCCATGCTAGTTCATCAATCAAGGTGTGTTATAGTTCAAACCATGTTATGAGAATCATGTATATTTAGCTCATTACGCAAAGCATAAAACCTTGACTCATCGAGCGGCTTAGTGAAGATATCAGCTAGTTGTTTTTCGGTGCTCACATGGTGAATTTTGATATCTCCTTTGGTTTCGTGGTCTCTCAAGAAATGATGTCTGATGTCTATGTGCTTAGTTCTTGAGTGGCTTACGGGATTGTTGGCGAGCTTTATGGCACTTTCATTGTCACACAAGAGTAGGATTTTGGTGAAGTGACATCCGAAATCTTCAAGAGTTTGCCTCATCCAAAGTAGTTGAGCACAACATGCACCGACTGCAACATACTCGGCCTCGGCGGTGAAAAGGGCTACACAATTTTGCTTCTTAGAACTCTAAGACACTAGGGACCGTCCAAGGAACTGACATGTCCCCGAGGTGCTTTTTCGATCTACTTTGCAACCGGCGTAATCGGAATCTGAATACCCAAGTAGATCGAACTTAGAGCCCTTAGGATACCACAAGCCAAGGTTAGGAGTGTGTACTAAATATCTCAAGATTCTCTTAACAGCCACTAAGTGGCACTCTTTTGGGTTAGCTTCAAATCTAGCACACATGCGCACACTAAGCATAATATCAGGCCTAGATGCGCATAAATAAAGTAGAGAGCCGATCATGGAGCGATATACCTTAGTATCCACGGCTTTCCCTTCATCATTGAGATCTAGATGTCCATTGGTTGGCATGGGAGTTTTGATAGGCTTGGCATTCACCATGTCAAACTTCTTGAGCATATCATGGGTGTACTTCGTTTGGCTAATGAAAGTTCCATCCTTCACTTGCTTGATTTGAAATCCGAGGAAGAACTTTAATTCACCCATCATGGACATCTCAAATCTCTTGGTCATGATCCTACTAAATTCCTTACAAAAAGAATGATTAGTACTACCAAATATTATGTCATCGAGATATATTTGGCACACAAATATATCTTTGTCAACTTTGTGAGTGAAAAGGGTAGGATCGGCTTTGCCTATTTCAAAGCCTTGTTTAAGCAAGAATTCCTTTAAGGCATTCATACCATGCTCTTGGTGCTTGCTTAAGCCCATAGAGCGCCTTTTGGAGTTTGTAGACATGGTTGAGAAACTTGTGATCTTCAAAGCCCGGTGGTTGCTCAACATAGATAAGTTCTTGAATAGGCCTATTTTGAAATGCACTCTTCACATCCATTTGATATAGCTTGAAGTTGTGATGAGCGGCATAGGCTAAAAGCATTCAGATTGCTTCAAACCTTACCATCGGTGCATATGTTTCTTCAAAGTCCAAGCCCTCTACTTGAGTGAAACCTTGAGCAACCAATCTGGCTTTATTCCTTGTCACCACTCCATTCTCATCTTGTTTGTTGTGGAAGACCCACTTGGTGCCAATGACATTGGTATTGGGTCGTTCCACCAAGGTCCACACTTTGTTTCTTTCAAAGTTGTTGAGCTCTTCTTGCATGGCCATCACCCAATCCAGGTCTCCAAGTGCTTGTTCTACCTTAAGAGGTTCCAAAGAGGAAACAAACAAGTAATATTGGTAAAAATTTGCTAAATGTGAACGAGTTGTTACCCCCTTTCGAAGACTCCTAAGGATGTTGTCAACGGGATGATCCTGCTGTATCATTTGCCTTAGCCTTGGATGTTCAAAGGCCTCTTGTTCATCTTCTAGACCTTCATCATTTTCTTGCTCAAATATGGGTTGTAGGTCTTGTCCACGAGCTAGAGTCGAATTAGCTGCTGCTGACTGTGTAGGTGCGGCACTGCTACTCTCAAGTGCGGCACTGCTGCTGTAGGTGTTGCAGAAGGTGTATGCTACTGTTTAGCATCAGGTACGTCAGTGGAAATAGGTGCAGCAGCAACTTGAGGAACCTCCACTTTAGTGACTTCATCTTCTTATGGTCTAATATCACCAATGGCCAATTGCTTGATTGCTTCACATGGTGGATCCTCCTTTCCTACAACACTTGAATCAACTTGCTCCACTTGAGAGCCATTAGATTCATCAAATGTCACGTCTACCGCAATCTCAACTCTCCCGGAGGTTTTGTTGAAGACACGGTAGACATGCTCATTTGATCCATAACCAAGAAGAACACCTTCATCAACTTTAGGTGCAAACTTAGTGGTTTTGGGTTTCTTGTTAAGTATGAAACACTTGCACCCAAACACTCTAAAGTAAGACACCTTAGGCTTGTTACCAGTTAGAAGATCATATGAAGTTTTCTTCAACTTCTTGTGTAGGTAGAGGTGGTTGATGGCATGGCAAGCGGTGTTGACAGCCTCGCACCAAAAGATGTCCGGCGTCTTGTACTCATCTAGCATTGTCCTTGCCATGTCAATGAGTGTACGATTCTTTCTCTCTACTACACCATTTTGTTGAGGGGTGTATGGAGTTGAAAACTCAAGTTTGATGCCCTCTTCATCAATAAATTCCTCAACTATAGTATTCTTGAATTCGGTCACATTGTCGCTTCTCACTTTCTTGATGGGAAGACCGAACTCCTTTTGAGCTCTTCTAACAAATATCTTCACCTTCTCTTGAACTTGGCACTTGTCATGCAAGAAAAATACCCAAGTAAAACAGAAATAGTCATCAACAATAACAAGACCATATTTGTTACCCCTGATACTTAGGTAGGTGACCGGTCCAAAGAGATCCATATGTATTAGCTCCAATGGTTGATTGGTGGTCATGATGCTCTTTGGTGGGTGAGGTATGCCAACTTGCTTTCCGGCTTAACAAGCGCAACAAATCCTATCTTTCTCAAAGTGAAGATTTGTTAGTCCAAGGATGTGTTCATCTTTTAGAAGTTTGGCCAAGTTCCCCATCCCAACATGAGCTAGTCGGCGATGCCAAAGCCAACCCATGCTAGATTTTGCCACTAAACAAGTCTCAAGCTTAGCTTTACTTTTGTTGAAATCAACTAAGTAAAGCTTGTTCTTTAATCGACCCATAAAGACAATATAGAAATCCTCCCTTCTAAAGACTTCCACACCCTTATCCGTAAAGAGACAATTGTAGCCCATCTCACATAATTTTGAAATGGACAACAAATTGTAACTTAACGAATCAACATGTAATACATTTGTAATTGAATGCTCAAGGATTATAGCATCTTTACCGAGACCAATCACATCCCCCTTTGAATTGTCTCCAAAGACAATATTTTCATTTGAGTGCATCATCGGGTAATATGATGAGAACATACTCCTTTCTCCTATCATGTGATTTCTACACCGCAGTTTGTGTAGGCTGATCTATTCCAATTCTGCCCTTCCTCTCAAATTGCACACACTGATAGCCATTCACTATCCTTCTTCCATTTGTCTTGGCTCCTTTTGTGTGTCCAAGACCATGCTTGATTGAGGGATGCCTTTCTTGCTTGAATTGTGGCCCTTTTGATTCATCATTCTTCTTGTCATTAGATTGGGTCTCACCTATCCACCCTGAAAGCATCTAGGCCCCTAGTTGGGTTTCGGTGATTAATGGCAATACAAGATTACTATGACTAACGTGTGTTTTGCAGAGGCAATTAAGTTAGGTCATGGTAATGGAGATCGATTGGGCAATCATGGATGTCATGCCCCTACGATGGAAATTGTTTCGGTTTTTAAAGGATGGACGACAAGGTTAAGGATGACTAGTTCTAAGTGTCGATTAGAGTTGGAGAGACACTTAGAGTAGTTTAGGACTTTGTTTTTCCTTTGGCCATACTATTAAGGGGCGTATGGACGGGTAGCTTGACCTAGGTGAGTCTAGTGAGTTAGGTGTGGTGCACACTTGCTAAGTCTAGCACTAGGTAGCTCCAACAAAGCCCTTAGATCCTATGGAGCAAACTTCATTCACATATGATCGGGAGTTGGAAGTGAATGGAGGGTCAAATACTGACCGGACGCTGGCTCCGGTGTGATCGGACGCTGGCCGCAGGGTCCGGTCAGTTCATTTGACCAAGGAGATTGCGTCTGGCGCGACCGGACGCTGAGTGGTCGAGTGACCGGACACTGAGGACCAGCGTCCGGTCGACTCTAGTAAGGTTCCAGAGAAGGAATTCTACGACAGGACGCGTCCAGTCTGTACTGACCGGACCCAGGGGGTTCTGCGTCCGGTCGAGTACAGTAAGGTTCCCGTGAGGGATATTTGCAACCGGACGCGTCCGGTCAGTGGTGATCGGACCCTGCCAGCGTCCGGTTAACACTTAAACACTGGTGTGTGGGTTGAACTGACCGAAGCATCCGGTCAACATGACCGGAGCGTCCGGTCACCCCGCATAGGCACATAATGGTTTGTTTTTCAGCCCTTGTTATAAATAGAAGCTCCACTCGTGTGTGGAGTCACTTTTGCTCATTCCAACAGCTGAGAAACACGTTTGTGAGTGCCAAGAAGAGCAAGGTTCTAGTGAGGTGATTGAGATTTGAGAATCCCAAAGAGAGCCCTCATTAGTGAGATCAAGAGTAGCAAAGTGTGCATCCATCTTTCTCCCTAGTCTTGTCGTGGTCAAGTGAGAGTTCATGCTTGTTACTCTTGGTGATCGCCATCACCTAGACAGCTTGGTGGTGATTGGAGAGCTTGGTGATCATCCAGAGAGCTTGTGGATGACCCAACTCAAGTTGTGAGCGGTTGTGGGTGATTCACCACGATGGAGTGTCAAAGAATCAATCCGTAGAGAGCACTTGATCCTTGCGCGGATCAAGGGGGAGCTACACCCTTGCGCGGGTGCTCCAACGAGGACTAGTGAGGAGTGGCGACTCTCCGATACCTCGGCAAAACATCGCCGCGTTCCTCCCTCTCTATTTACTTTGAGCATTTACTTTGAGTATTTCCTTTGAGCAATTACTTTGAGTATTTACATTGAGCAATTCAATTCTTGTCTTTACAATTCATAGAATTGCCATGCTAGAGTAGGATTGGAACTTATGTTGCAAGTCATTTGTGCGGTAGAACAACTAGAAACACTTCTTAGGCACAAGGTGTTAATTGGGCTAACCATAGGACTTAATTATTGCAAAGAAATTTAGAATTAGCCCAATTCACCCCCCTTTTGGGCATCTTGATCCTTTCAATTGGTATCAGAGCCTTGTGCTCACATTTTTAAGCTTAACCGCTTAGAGCAAGATGTCTCATGGGGATGGACCTCCTCCTATCTTCTAGGGGGATGATTTTCCATATTGCAAAATTCGCATGGAGGCATACCTAGAAGCTCTAGACGTTGGAATACTTAGAGCTGCCTCACATGGCTTCCCAAGACCTAGGAATCACGCACAACTTCAAGGCAATGAAGTGAACTATGAAAAATGGAATGCAAAGGCTCACTACACCATCTTTAGAGGCCTTTGCAAATATGTGTTCAACCGTGTAAGGAACCACAAAGACGCCCATGCACTATGGTCGGACGTTTGTACGCTCCATGAGGGAACAAAGAGTGAGCGTGAGGAACGCTATCATCTTGTCATGAAAAAGCTCAACTCCTTTGAAATGCTTCCTAAAGAATGTGCTAATGAAATGTATTCACGTTTGAATGTTCTTGTAGAGGAAGTCAATGGGCTTGGACTTACTCAAATGTCACCATCCGACGTTGTGAGAAAGATCTTGAGTGTCCTTCCCATTGACAAATATGGGCATATTGTGACCGTGCTACATCAAGGTGATCTTTCCACCGCTACACCGACACAAATCTTGGGGAAGATCAATGCTCATGAGATGTACATGCACATCACACCTCAAGACGGCTCATCCTCTACAAAGAAGAAAGAAAAAGACTTAGCATTCAAAGCTAGCCAAGAGAAGGGCAAAGCAAGGCTTGAGTATGAGAGCTCAAGTGATGATGAAAGCCTTGCTCTCATGGTGAAGAAAACCGCCAAGATGCTAAAGAAGCTAAACAAGAGTGGCATCAAGTTCGATGGCAAGAAGAAGAAGTTCTTCACAAGCTCTAGGAGAAAGCCAATCTCTGAAATGGATTGCTTCAATTGTGGTGAACTTGGTCATCTAGCACACCAATGCACCAAGCCCAAGAAAGACAAGTTCAAGAACAAGTTCAAGGGCAAGAAAGATGACTCAAGCAATGAAGAAGAAGATGAAAAGAAGAAGAACAAGCCATACAAGAAGAGAGATGGCAAGAAGAGAGACTTTCACAAGAAGAAGAAGAGTGGAAAGGCCTACATTGTCGGTGATTGGCTCACGGACATTGATTCATCTAGTGGATCATCCGATGATGATAGTGACAATGAGAAGGTGGCCACCATAGCTATTGATCTCTCATCTTCACCGCCACCACCGCCATCATCCTCTACACACCTATGCCTTATGGTCAAGAGTGAACGCAAGGTAACTAATAATGATGATAGTAGTGATGATGAGCAAGCTAGTGATGATGATAGCGATAGCGATGATGATGATGATTCACCTTTATATGATGATCTTGTTAAAATACTAAGACAATACACTAAGATCATTAGAAAGAGTAGAGCTAAAAATGAAAAACTAGATGCTAAGAATGATTTACTTTTAGCAAAATGTGATACAATAGAAAAGGCTAATATTGAGCTTAGAGAAGCAAATGATGCTATGTCATCCAAACTCAAGGAGCTCAAATCTTCTAAGAAAGAGCTTAAAGATAAACATGATAAACTTGAGTGGGTGCACAATAAGCTCATCACTAGCCACAACAAGCTAAAAGATGAATATACTACTCTTAAGATTAATCATGGTAATCTTGTTATTGCTCAAGAATTTCTATCCAATGAGCCACATGATGCTACTAACCATGTTGTTAAGATTAATATAGCTACATCATGTGATGACTTGATCATTGAGAGCATTGAGCAAGGTTCTAGTAGCAAGGGCAAGCAAGTGGTTGAGGCCGATGATTATGATGAGTTTGTCAAGCTCAAGAATGACAATGCAAAGCTCAAGAAATATCTTGAAGAAATCAAAAGCCACAACACTATTGTGCTAGAAACTCTTGATCATGATGGTGACTTAATCCTTGAGAATGAGAAGCGCAAAGAAAAAAACAAGAAGCTTAAGGAAGAGAAGAACAATGATGCTCTTAAGGAAGAAAACAAGAAGCTCAAGTTGGAAAAAGAGCATCTCAAAATTGGATTGAGCAAGTTCACTAGAGGCAAGTATCTTCAAAGTGAGCTCCTAATGAATACCATCATGAAGATGGATAGAAGTGGCATTGGATATGTGGCAAATGTAGAGAAGAAGAAGGCTCAAGTCCAACAACAACAATCAAAGCCAAAGCCAAAGCCAAAGAGATATTTTGAGTGTGGACAAGAAGGCCACTTTGCTCATGAGTGCCAAACTCCACCACCACAACCTTTGCCCAAGCATGCTAGACCCTTTGTCTTCAATACTCACTACATGCTTAGAAAGGATTCTAGTGGAAAGACGAAAGTCATGTTCTTAGGACCTCCTAACAAGAATAGGCCTAAGAAGATTTGGGTTGCTAAGTCACTTGTTGAGAAGGTGAAGGGCCCTCAACAAGTTTAGGTTCCAAAAGCTTGAATCTCTTGTGTGTAGGTGAACTATAAGACCGGTGGAAGTTATTGGGTTATTGATAGTGGTTGCACACAACATATGACCGGTGATCCTCGTATGTTCACCTCACTTGATGAAGAAGTAGATGGACAAGAGAGAATTACATTTGGAGATAACTCAAAGGGCAGGGTTAAAGGATTGGGCAAAGTGGCAATATCAAATGATCATTCCATCTCCAATGTGCTATATGTTGCTTCATTGAGCTTCAACTTGCTATCCGTTGGACAATTGTGTGATCTTGGCTTCCAATGCTTGTTTACCTAGAAGGAGGTTGTTGTATCCAAGAAGGATGATGATCAAGTGATATTCCAAGGATTTAGAAACAACTTATATCTAGTGGACTTCACCTCTGAAGATGCTAACTTGAAGACTTGCCTTTTCACCAAAACAACACTTGGGTGGCTATGGCATAGAAGACTTGCTCATGTTGGGATGAGCTCACTCAAGAAGCTTATGAAGAATGATTTGGTGAGAGGGTTGAAGGATGTGAAGTTTGAGAAGGACAAGCTTTGTAGTGCATGTCAAGCTGGCAAGCAAGTTGCTAATACTCATCCAACCAAAGCTTTCATGTCAACCACAAGAGTGCTAGAACTCCTTCACATGGATTTATTTGGACCAACAACATACAAGAGTTTGGGAAGAAATCTTTATTGTCTTGTGATAGTTGATGATTATTCAAGGTATACATGGGTATTCTTTCTTCATGACAAATCCGAAGTTGCATCTTGCTTCAAGAAGTTTGCCAAGAGAGCACAAAATGAATTTGAAGTGAAGCTCAAGAAGATAAGAAGTGACAATGGGAAAGAATTTGACAACACAAACATAGAAGCATATTGTGATGAAGTTGGAATCAAACATGAAGTCTCCGCAACATATACTCCTCAACAAAATGGTGTAGTTGAGAGAAAGAACCGGACATTGATCACTCTTGCAAGAACTATGCTTGATGAGTACAACACCCCCGAAGCTCTATGGGCGGAAGCAATCAACACCGCATGCTATGCATCCAATCGCCTATTCCTTCAAAAGTTCCTTGGCAAGACACCTTATGAGTTGCTCAATGGGAAGAAGTCGGACGTCTCCTTCTTTAGGGTGTTTGGTTACAAATGCTACATCTACCAGAAACGGCAACACCTAGGGAAGTTTTAAAGATGTTGTGATATTGGTTTTCTTGTTGGTTACTCATCAAAGTCCAAAGCATATAGAGTATTTAATCATGCCACTAGCTTGGTTGAAGAAACATATGATGTGGAATTTGATGAATCTAACGGCTCCCAAGGAGCACATGAGAATCATGATGATGTAGGTGATGAACCATTGAGGGAGGCTATGAAGAACATTCCGATTGGAGATATCAAGCCAAAAGATGATGAAGATGATCTACAAGTGATTGATCCACCCTCTTCATCAAATGTGCCACAAGATGGTGAAAAAGATGGGAGAGTAGAAAATAAAAACACTCATGTCTCCCATGAGCAAATGGTGGTACAAGCACAAGATGTTGATGCTCCACAACCTCCTCCTCAAGTGGTCAATAGAAGAAACACATCTCTACTACAAGATCATCCACAAGATTTCATCATAGGGAGTCCATCAAAGGGAGTGATGATACGCTCACAAAAACTTGCTTTATTTATTGCTCATCACTCTTTTGTCTCTTGTTTTGAGCCTACCAAGGTAGAAGAAGCTCTTAAGGATCTGGATTGGATCAATGCCATGCATTAAGAGTTGAACAACTTCACTCGTAATGAAGTTTGGACTCTTGAAGAGTGACCTAAAGGTGCAAGAGTCATTGGAACAAAGTGGGTGTTCCGAAACAAGCAAGATGATCAAGGTGTTGTTGTGAGGAACAAGGCAAGACTAGTTGCAAAGGGGTTCTCTCAAGTTGAAGGTTTGGATTTTGGAGAGACCTTTGCACTGGTTGCAAGACTAGAAGCCATCCATATCCTCCTTGCATATGCATCACATCATGAAATGAAACTTTATCAAATGGATGTGAAAAGTGCATTTTTAAATAGCTTTATTAATGAACTAGTCTATGTTGATCAACTTCCCGGGTTTGAAGACCCTAGATATCCAAATCATGTTTATAGGTTGTCCAAGGCATTATATGGGCTTAAGCAAGCCCCAAGAGCTTGGTATGAGCGCCTTCGGGACTTCCTCACTGAGAAGGGCTTCACCATTGGGAAGGTCGACACCACACTATTCACCAAGAAGCTTGATGGGCATATCTTCATTTTTCAAGTATATGTTGATGATATCATCTTTGGATCATCAAATGAAGACTCTTGTAAAGAATTTGGTGAATTGATGTCGAAGGAGTTTGAGATGTCCATGATTGGTGAGCTTACATTCTTTCTTGGTTTTCAAGTCAAGCAAATGAAAGAAGGGATCTTCATCTCTCAAGAAAAATATACAAAAGACCTTCTCAAGAGATTCAAGATGGATGAATGTAAGCCAATCAAGACACCAATGCCAACTAATGGACATCTCGACCTAGATGAGGGAGGTAACACGGTTGATCAAACTCTCTACCGTTCTATGATTGGTAGCTTGTTGTATTTAACCACATCTAGGCCCGACATCATGTTTATTGTGTGTATGTGTGCTAGATTTCAAGCTAATCCTAAGGAAACTCATTTTATTGCCATAAAAAGAATCCTTAGGTATCTTAAGCACACACCAAGCATTGGCCTTTGGTATCCCAAAGAAGCTATATTTGAATTAATTGGCTATTCCGATTCGGATTATGCCGGATGCAAAGTTGATAGAAAAAGCACATCCAGATGGTGCCATTTGCTTGGTAGATCACTTGTGTCTTGGTCCTCCAAGAAACAAAATAGTGTGGCTTTATCCATCGCCGAAGTGGAATACATTGCCACGGGTGCTTGTTGTGCACAAATACTTTACATGAAACAAACTTTGCTAGACTATGGTGTAGTTCTAGAGAAAGTACCTCTTTTGTGCGACAATGAAAGTGCGGTAAAACTTGCAAATAATCTGGTTCAACACTCTTGCACCAAGCACATAGATATCCGCCATCACTTTCTTACAGATCATGTTGCAAAGGATGATATTTCACTAGAAGGTGTAAGGACCGAGGATCAACTGGCGGATATCTTCACTAAACCGCTAGATGAGGCAACATTTTGTAGATTGCGGAATGAGCTCAATGTGCTTGATTTTAGTAACTTCACTAAAAGATGAGCTTGTGTTGTCCCTTGCATTGCATTGTAATATACTACATGTTTATTTTGTGGCAATACACATAGGGCTTGTCTAACATGGTTAAGATAACCGCCGAAAAGTGTGTGAAGAAGCTTAACCTTGGATCAAACTTGACAAGCAACTAGATTTTCTTATAAGTATTGCATATGCATGAATGTTGTTTTGTCGTTTATCTTAACTTGCCCTCTTATTGCCTATTTTCTTAAAAAGAATTATAGCCTAAGGCAAAATATTTTGAAAAACTTGAGGGTTTGAGAGAGGTCACTCACATCAGTCCCAATTGGTGTTTATTTGGATCTTATTTGGGTTGGGACTTGATTGGGAACAGGCAGCACGAAGGACAGTGAAGTTTTGCTAGAAAAGGAGTGACCGAACGCTGCACCGGACTCTGGTGTCCAGCGTCCGGTCAGTTCATAGAGGTGAACTTGCTACGAAGGAGTGACCGGACGTTGAAACAATGTTTTCCCAGCGTCCGGTCAGGAGGAGCTTCAGCGTCCGGTCGATCCTGAAGACATCAAGGCTAGGTGACTGGACTCTGGCTGCGTCTGGTCGGTGTCCACCGGACGCGTCCGGTCGCGATTCCAGAGGAATTGGACCTCTCTGGAATCGACCGGACGCTGGGTGGTAGCGTTCGGTCTCTACCACCGGAGCGTCCGGTCAGTAGATTTCGTGCGGCATCAAGTTTCTTATCTCTGTTTCCTTTTCTGACTTGGGGGGCCACCCTATTTAATCTAATTGTCGACGTTTTGACCTAATTCATCCTTGCCCACGCCGTCATCAACGCTGCAAGCCCCAAATCACCGCCGCGCTGCATCCCGCCACCGGATTCGTCGCCGCACCTCAGCGCCTTCATCCGCAGCCGCGCAGCCACCACGTCCCAATCATCCACGCCCGCACCTAGCTCCTAGCTGCGCCACCGAAGCTCCCCGCACCACCGCAAGCTCCGCATCAGCACCGCCGGTCAAGCCGAGCTCGCCAAGGTCCAGTCCAGTGCCGCCGTGCTCCCACACGGTCGAGCTCATCCTCTGCGCCAGCACTGCTATTCCAGGGATAGTAAGGCCCTGCCATCGTGCCCTAGCAATCCATATCATAATCTTGCCATGACCTAGCTATTCATCGCCGCATTGATCTCTATTGCATTCAGGGCCTTCGATTCACTGCTCAACCTAACCCTAGATTCGGTGGTTCCCCGCGAGTCGCTTCTCTTCTTTTAGGATAGCCGGTTCGTCAGGTAGCAAGCCCGTGTTTCAATTTCATACCTAAATTGCTTGCTCTCAGGGTTTCGCATCTATTAGATATATCGTATTTATTTGTATATCTCTCTACTCCATCGTGCAGCGAGTCGGTGTCGTTGAGATCGTGTGGTAATTGTCAGTTAACTCGGAGCCAAGCTCGTGAGTACGGATCGAGGCCAAGCCTCGAAAGTGTCAGTGGACAGTTGGTCTTGTCAATGGCAGTGGTTCTAGTCAGATCAGATGGCTCACACCAAGAATGTTGGTGGTGGTCCAGGAGATGATGATCGGAGGCCTCCACCTCGCTTGCCTATAGATCCTAAAGGCAAGGCGATGAAGAAGATTGCATCTAAGAAGCGCAAGTACCCTGATGTAGAGACAGCCAGAGCAGCAGCTGCTACAGAGGCCACAGAGCATGCCGAAAGAGGAGGTGCCCGCAGTGGAGTTGTCATTGTAGATCAGCCGCTTTCACCGGAAGCGAGGGCTGGAATAGAGCGAGTTGAGCACCTTCATGGTGGTGCACCTAGGACTGTCACGATTGCAGGAAGGCGTCATGCTATTGATGAGAGTCAGCCATATGGGGAGTCACAGCAGCAGCAGCCCCAGCCAGCAGAGCAGGCCGAGGAGGCTGAGGAGACCGAGCAGGCATCCCAGCCATAGCTACGCCGCTCTGGTCATACCCGTGTTCCAGTCTCACCGAGGCCGCCGACACAGCGGAGGGGATCACGTCCACCGCCTAGACCACAGGGTCCGCCTCTAGTGACCCATCTTGACTTGAGGGCTGCCATGGCCAAGCAGGTTCGGCAGCTGAGGTTTGTAGAGTTTGAGGCATGGTTTCCTCTGAGGAGGGATGAGAGAGCATCTAAGGGATTCTACACACCGCTCCAGGAAGATTTCTACAATGCATATCTGAACAGTGGAGTAGTCTTCAGATCTTAGAGAGTCTACAGCATTGAGGCTATAGTAGCAGCAGCTGGAGAGCATATTCGCCCCTACCTTGCATATCTGCCGGGGCTGATAGATTTGATTGGATGGACATGACTATATGTTCCATCGTGGGTTTGTCAGTTCTATGCTTCCCTCTTTGTTGACCAGCACCATAACTTTATTCACTTTGCATTCTGAGGCAGAGATTACAGACTGACAAGTTAGAGGGTCAGGGAGATACTGAGGCTACAGGAGCAGCCAGTCAGGTTACATGAGGTCTGTTATGGACAGACAGAGCCTCCCAGGCGTCCTCATGGTGGTTTGGTGCTCCCTACAGATCTTGTGCGACACTGCTTCAAGGAGCCTTTTGGCGAGGGCTCACGCAGGAATCCTAGTGATCTTACTCCGACTGCTCGAGTTCTAGAGGCTATTATGAGGAGGACACTGCTTCCTAGGTTGGGATACAGGGAGGGCCTGACACGTATCCAGCTATGGCTCCTCAATGCCCTAATGTAGTAGACAGTGTTTGATGTTTGGGATCTTCTTCTGTCTGAGATGGAGGACATGATAGCTAAGGGTTTCAAGGGTCGCAGGCAGCTACCCTATGCTCACTGGATCACTTTTATTATCCTCAAGGCAGTGATAGTTAGGTCACCAGAGATGGTTGCAGAGTACAGAGGTGCCACCACTGAGTTTCCTGCTTATAACATGGCATAGAGGATCAAGCATAGCACGCCACAGGCACCTAGTCAGCCTCGCCATCGTCCAGATATACCAGAGTCTGCAACTCAGCAGGATGAGATTATTAGAGGCATAGCAGCTACTGAGGAGGAGGAGCTTGAGGCACAGCAGGAGGTGAGCGAGCCTAGTGATAGCTCAGACGATGACTACCAGCCTATTCCTCGGATGCCTCCTCGCAGACATGATGCAGAGGCCGGTAGTTCCAGCTTCGCTCCACCTACACTACAGACGGACCCCGCTTTGATTGCTATCCTTGAGCGGATGCAGCAGGATCAGGCTAGACAGGCTCAGGAGACCGCTGCCAACTTTGCACAATTTTAGGCTCGTCAGGACAAGTTCCAGCGATAGCAACAGGTCCTTCAGCAGCAGCAGTAGCTTTTGGAATTCATGCAGCATGTAGTGACAGCCATTGAGGCCCCATAACCACAGCCTTCGCCCCAGATTGGTCAGCCTGCTACCACTATGACGACTCTAGTAGTACAGCCCAGTGGGCCTCAGAGTCATGGATAGCCTCCAGCTCAGTTTGCTTCTCCCACAGTACAGGTGTCCCAGTGGTTATCCTCGCCAGTGGTAGCCCCACAGTTCACACCATTTCAGACGGGCTTCACACAGGATCAGTCATCCTCGCTATTTGTGCCTGACATGTTAGTCTCCAGGAGTCTTGGAGCATCTTTTAGCGAGTTGACAAGGATGCCTACACCGCCACATATGCATGCCCCAGGTCCTTCTACAGCAGCTCCCGTCGCTGTGACTACTCAGAGGCTCCCTTCTTCTATCGCATCTTTAGATCCTACGACAGACATACCAGCAGCATCATAGGCAGCACCTGCCCCAGCTCAGACCCAGACCGCTTCAGTGATGCTTCTAGCCACAGAGGGTCAGTCAGCACAGAGCTCAGGGTCAGATGATGATGGCGCCCAGTTCTAGCTTGCTCCTCGTACTTCAGCGCCCGACTCGTCCGCTGTAGCCCCACCGACCGACCCTTAGGTTTTTGTGTTTGATGCCAAAGGGGGAGAGGGTTCGAGTATGTAGACTCAGGGGGAGCGATTTTTAGGGGGAGCCTAGTTAGCTATTAGTCTATTATATACATTTGGAGTTTTATTTGTGTGATACACTATTACTATTATGCATTCGTGTGTTTACTTTCATCCATTGAACTTTATATATGTGATAGTGATATCTACGTGACCATAATATATGACATGTGTGCTCTCTACTTTGAATTATTTATATGTCATATCACTTGTGTTATGCTCATTTGCCTTTGCTTCCGCGTTTTACTCCGATGCAAATGAGTTTTATTACTTGTACTCATGTTTATTTCATATCTTTTGAGTACATCATGTTGGCTTGGTTCATATAAGCTTGACTAACACCTTTGTTCTTATTGACAAAAGCTTATATGATCCAAGCATGATAAAAACCTCAACTCTTTCACATACTCAAGGTGGTATTGTCATCAATCACCAAAAAGGGGGAGATTAAAAGCATCTAGGCCCCTAGTTGGGTTTCGGTGATTAATGGCAATACAAGATTACTATGACTAACGTGTGTTTTGCAGAGGCAATTAAGTTAGGTCATGGTAATGGAGATCAATTGGGCAATCATGGATGTCATGCCCCTACAATGGAAATCGTTTCGGTTTTCAAAGGATGGACGACAAGGTTAAGGATGACTAGTTCTAAGTGTTGATTGGAGTTTGAGAGACAGAGTAGTTTAGGACTTTGTTTTTCCTTTGGCCGTACTATTAAGGGGGGTATGGACGGATAGCTTGACCTAGGTGAGTCCAGTGAGTTAGGTGTGGTGCACACTTGCTAAGTCTAGCACTAGGTAGCTCCAACAAAGCCCTTAGATCCTATGGAGCAAACTTCATTCACATATGATCGGGAGTTAGAAGTGAATGGAGGGTCAAATACTGACCGGACGTTGGCTCCGGTGCGACCGGACGATGGCCGCAGGGTCCGGTCAGTTCATTTGACCAAGGAGATTGCGTCTAGCACGACCAGACGTTGAGTGGTCGAGTGACTAGACACTAAGGACCAGCGTCCGGTCGACTCCAATAAGGTTCCAGAGAAGGAATTCTGCGACCGGACGCGTCCGGTCAGTACTGACCGGACCTTGGGGGTTCAGCGTCCGGTCGAGTATAGTAAGGTTCCAGTGAGGGATATTTGCGACCAGACGTGTCCGGTCAGTGGTGATCGGACCCTGCTAGCGTCCGGTCAACACTTAAACACTGGTGTGCGGGTTGAACTGACCGGAGCGTCCGGTCAACATGACCGGAGCGTCCGGTCATCCCGCAGAGGCACATAACAGTTCGTTTTTCCGCCCTTGTTATAAATAGAAGCTCCACTCGTGTGTGGAGTCACTTTTGCTCATTCGAACAGCTGAGAAACACATTTGTGAGTGCTAAGAAGAGCAAGGTCCTAGTGAGGTGATTGAGATTTGAGAATCCCAAAGAGAGCCCTCATTAGTGAGATCAAGAGTAGCAAAGTGTGCATCCATCTTTCTCCCTAGGCTTGTCGTGGTCAAGTGAGAGTTCGTGCTTGTTACTCTTGGTGATCGCCATCACCTAGATGGCTTGGTGGTGATTGGAGAGCTTGGTGATCATCCGGAGAGCTTGTGGATGACCCAACTCAAGTTGTGAGCGGTTGTGGGTGATTCACCACGATGGAGTGTCGAAGAATCAACCCGTGGAGAGCACTTGATCCTTGCGCGGATCAAGGGGGAGCTACACCCTTGCGCGGGTGCTCCAACGAGGACTAGTGGGGAGTGGCGACTCTCCGATACCTCAGTAAAACATCTCCGCGTTCCTCCCTCTCTATTTACTTTGAGCATTTACTTTGAGTATTTCCTTTGAGCAATTACTTTGAGTATTTACATTGAGCAATTCAATTCTTGTCTTTACAATTCATAGAATTGTCATGTTAGAGTAGGATTGGAACTTAGGTTGCAAGTCATTTGTGCGGTAGAACAACTAGAAACACTTCTTAGGCACAAGGGGTTAATTGGGCTAACCATAGGACTTAATTATTGCAAAGAAATTTAGAATTAGCCCAATTCACCCCCCCCCTCTTGAGCATCTTGATCCTTTCACACCCTTTTCTCATGATTTCATTGAGCCTAGCAATCTCCTTTCTCATAGCCTCCATGTTTGCAAGGTTAGTGGAATAGGCATTCAAATCAAGATGAAAACATTTTCCACAACCTTGACTAGTGGAGGGAGTAGAGGTTTTCTTTGCCTTAGGGAGATGTGAGTTGCTATCCCAAAGAATGCCATATTGCATCTCAAGTTCTTTGTGCTTTTCATCCAAGTCACAATACTTTTTCTTGAGAGCTTTATTTGCTTTCTTTGTAATAGCATGGTCCTCTTGCTCTTTGGCCAAAGCCTTGCGCAAGGATTCCACCCCACTTCTCTCTAATGCAAGAGCTTCTTTGCTAGCAATGTACAGATCCTCTTGTTGGATAAGAGTCTCTTCTCTAGATTCTAGCTTGGCTTGGACACTCTCTAAATCCTCCATTAGCTTAGTGATGAATAATTTGGTCTTTCCATCTAAATTTTTAGTTATCATGTTTATTTCTTCATCACTAGATTCATCATTACTAGAGCTATCACTAATATCACTACTAGAGATATCACTAGGAGGTGGCAGAGATTTGGCCTTCGATTTGGATTTTACCTTCTCACGTTTTGCCATGAGACAAATATGAGGGGAGTAGTAGTCATCGTCGGACATGTTGTTGAAGAGCCTTGGTGTAGGGGATGACTTGTGAATAGCAATGGTTACAACCTTCTCATCCTCCTCACTTGTGCTCTCTCTAGTTGAGTCCTATTCATGCCCAATATGAGCTCTCCCATGTACTTCTTTCTCTTTCTACGATCAACCTTCTCCTCTTTCTTGTCCTTCTTGTATTTGTTGTCCTTGATCTCATATTGACACTTGGTAATAAAGTGATCAGTGCTACCACAATTGTAGCATGTCCTCTTTTTCTTGTTTGGAAAGTTTCTCTTCACTGCCTTGTAGTCGTGCTTCTTTAGCCTCTTGTGAAACCTCTTCATAAAGACAGCAACATCATCAACCTTCTCATATTGATCATCATCATTTTCACTTTCACTTGAAGATGATGTGGTTTCTACTCTTTCTTGGACTTGCTTGATTGCTTTGGGCTTGCTAGTTGAAGCTTGCTTGTTGATCTTGGACTTGCTTGTAGAGCCTTGCTTACTTGATTTGTTGGCCTTGAGAGCTACATCCTTGATCTTGATGCCTTCTAGCTTTGCTTGCAATTCACCAAGCTTCTTCCTCTCATTTGCTTCTTCTCTTTGCATGTCAAAGGTCAAGATCCTCCCAAGTACATCATTTCATGTGAAGTACTCAAACTTCTTCTTGTCTCTAATTAGAGTCACTATGGTCTCATTTCTAGGTGAATAAGCCTCCAACATAATCTTGACAACTTTATGATCATCTAGCTTATCACAACCATAGCCTCTAATCTTGCCCACCATTGTTATCAACCTATCAAACATCTCTTGTGGCCCTTCTCTATCTAAGATTACAAACCTGTTGAGCTTTGACATCAACAAATCAATTCTTGCCTTTCTCACTTTGTCAACCCCTTTATGTGCTAGGTGCAAAGTATCCCATATTTGCTTGGCAATATCAACCCCAATCACTCTATTGTACTCATCACCATCCAAAGCACTAAGCAACACACTTGTGGCTTGACCATTGAGGTGAATGATTCTCATCTCTTCTAGTGTTGGGTTCTTGGGATCAACCGGTGGCTCAAATCCATTGCAAACAATCTCTCAAATACCGAGGTGAAGACCTATAAGATAGGCTCTCATCAAGTGCTTCCACTTGGCAAAGTTAGTCCCATTGAAATGGGGTAGCTTGCCCACGGGCACATTGATGACAAACCTCCGATCATGGTTAGTCATAGGTATAGAAGAGTAGTTAAAGGATACGATGACATATTTGTTGTTGTTGGCTTTGCCCTTTCCTCTCTTCTCCTTCTTGTTCCCTCCCCTTCGACACTTGGTAGGACTCATCATCATCTCCATCTTCGGAACTACTTGATATGTCACTTGATGATGCATTTGTTGCCTTCTCTTCTTCTTCCTTCTTCTTCCTAGCTTCTCTCCTTCTTCTTGCTTCTCTTATGAGCTTTCTTTCTTCTTTTCTTTGCTTCTTATCTTCTAACCGCTGCTGCTCCTTCTTCCTCTCTCTTGCTTCTCTTTTCAGCTTTCTTGCCTCCTTCCTTCTTGTTCTTTCATTGTCATTGATAGCTCTTTCGGCATCGGTAGCCTCAAGATGTGGTAGCGTGGTGTTGCTTGCTGTTGATGCGCTCAACTCAAAGCTATCGATGTCGACATCCACCGGCTTCACGCCACTAGTTCCTCCTCCGGGCTCCATACCTCACGCGGTGAAGCACACATGAGGTAACCTGCTCTGATACCACTTGTAGGATCTCTGGTTAGCTTAGAGGGGGGTGAATAGGCCTATCAAAACAAACACACAAACTTTCATCAAATTCAACCTACGGCGCTGCCGCTCTGACATCGCGGCACTGCCGAACAGTGGCACTGCTGCATCGGCAGACAACTTCTAGTCATAGTTCAAAATCAATTAATGTAAACTTGAATCGAAGAAAATTCTTAGCTTCCTGCAGGTATGAGATTCACAGATCGAGAGCTAGAAGTGGTAGGAACACAACACACAAGTAGATCAACCACAAACCCTAGAAATCACCTCAACAACAATATGAAATACAAATGATGTAAATCAAGCACAAGGTGACATGATGATTTAACCCGTGGTTCAGCTCGCCACTAAGGCTTGCCTACGTCCACGTTGTTGAGGTTAGCCACTAAGGCTTAGGGCTTTGCAACATTTACTCATTCTCAAGTCAAGAGACTCAACTCTTGAGATGATGGGTGAGTTTACTATCTTCTAGAGGTGGTTATAAACCTCCTAGGGCTGCCACACAAGATGGCAAGCTCCACGGGCGACGCTCTAGCCGACGAGGAGCAAAGCTCCAAGAGTAATAAATACAACCACCGGCCAAAACATGAACCAATTGCTCTTTTGAGTTGGGAAATCAAAGGATTTGCTCTCTAATTGAGTTTGGGACCTTTTTTCCTCAAGGGTTGATGGGGAAATCAAGGGAGAATGCTTGGGAGCTCAAGGTCACCAATGGAGGAGAGAGAGAAGGGCACTCTTCTATTCTTGGATGAGCTAAATGGGTGGGAGGGAGAAGAGAGACGTTGGGGAGGAAGGGGAAAGGTATAAGTACCCCCCAGCCCCAACGGTCACTTAAGTCGCGGCAGTGTCGCACTGCAGTAGTGCCTCTCTCTAGGTGCGGCACTGCCGCACCAGGCAAGATAGCAAGGGTCAGAGTGAAGTGTTGGCTATCTTGGCTGAGTAACTATTAACTAAGGATGTATGTGTAAGATTGAGCACTTGGTAGCACATGTTAGCTTAAGCATTGTGTCCTCCTTTATAGTACGGCTTTTCTTATACTCAAATTCAAAATATAAAAGAATTTAAACCTCCTTTGAGTTTAAAGCCATCAACATTTGTAATTAGAGGCTCCTTCATTTCGTGTAACATCCTCGAATATAGATTCCCTGCTTATCATCTCAATAAATCTTATTAGTTCTGTAATTGCGTGGTTATTATCACCAAAACCCACAATTAGGGCTTGATTGCACTTTCACACCTCACTCCAGACTTGTAATTTTCCTTTCAGTAGTATTTGGAGCTAGGCAAAGCTACATTGGGAGCTTGAGCATCTTGGGGATTGTTGGTATTTATTAACATGCCACTTGTTTAATTAGCCACCCAATGTTGTTGATATTTCTTGACATCACTTTGCTAAGTTGTCATCTCTAGCTATGATGCTAGAAACGCTTGTTGGTACTACCTAGTGCCACTTCTAGAATGACACTAAGAAGTACTTTAATATTTTATGTGACTAGAATGAATATAAATATGAATATGAAGGGATCTGCAAGCGCACAGATAATTATACCATTATAGCACTTCACCTGAGAGTATTCCAGGTATCGTTATTTATATTTTTACCACAAGGAAGGACTGGCGATTGGAATATATTGATAACTTATACACATGATGGAGAAGTAAATCATAACCAAACTTCTACTCATAACAGGGGTAAGTCAAGAGATAAATAGGATAAGTAATGATAAATGATAAATGATCACTCAGAGTAGTCCTTTATATGGCATTAGCATTGCTAAGTACAAATTAGAGGAATAATTCCTAAGTCATTCTTAATTACAAGACAAAACATACATTGATTAGTGCAATTACACTTAGTAGTCATGGCTAAGATCAACTTCATATCTACACATAAGGGATATTACTAAGGAAGATTAAGAACAGAGCTTGTCTTCCTTCGTAACTAGATCCTACTTGTCCTATATTCGGGGAGTGGACTACAAAGGACTCAATGGGAGTGTCACATCCGTGATCTACCACATGGCCTAGAATATAGGGTGCATCCATATGTAAACAACGTATAAGCACCACACTTACACAATGTCGACCACTCACCCCTAGTACCTTGGAGCGAGCGCTATACGAACTTATGCTTGAACATGATGATAATCTAACTATACTAAGTATATAATCAAAGTAGATGATGAACATGATAACTAGGAACATGAATAATATTAAGAACAATGTCATATCAATTATAGCAAACTTATGAATAATGAAAGATACAAAAGAGGGTACACTTGGGCTATACCAAGCCACGCTCTTCACAAGATCTAGAATCCAAGCGAAGCTTGCCTTCCTCTAGACCTAGCCTAGCTAGCTATGCCCGATAATATGGTGGAGCTCTGAGGATCATTAGAGTTTCTATCTTCTTGACTGAATGCAGTTCTGCCTGAGGGAGCGGGTAGGGGCTGGTATATATAGGTCGTAGCATCAATTCTGAGCCCTCTGATCAAACCAACTTGAAAGAACGGCATAGATGCAAACCCTAAGGCGGTGGAGAACCGATGTTCAAAGGAGAAGGCTGACAGTGGTCCCCAAGGGCTGGCCTGCCTGCAGGTGGGGCCATCTACCACTCGCGGTCTACTTTGGTGGTTTGGCTTCTAGTGTCCTCTGGAACCTTCTAGAGTTGTTTTCGCTGTGGATAAGCGCGATTACTTCTGACATCTAGGTCCACCTTGACGGTTTTCTGCATAAACCCTGCTGAAAACACAGATTCACCAAAACTTGTGGAATTTGTTAGTTTAAACCCCTAAGTCTATGTTGGTGATTACTTTCATGTCCTTATTCAAGTTATATTGATGGTTTATAATGGTTGTTAACTACCATCAATAAACTCCTCCAAGCTTAACCTTTGCTCATCCCTGAGCAATGCTAAACTCAGCAAATGGATCAGGAGTTGCATCAATGTTTTCACTCCTCAAAAGTATGCATGCGTTCAAACAAGAATTCTCCTCCGGATTAGAACAAACTATTATGACTTTCAAACTTACCCATATTACCTTCAACCATGGGGCTTCTTAGCCTTCATTTGGGTCTTGAGCAATTGAAAGACAGAACAATCAAGTCAAGCACTATGTCTCAAGTTCTTTGTTCATCCATTATTCCGGAGTTTTTATAAGTTTCAAAATAAAACTCAGAGCTTCCTTTGTATGACACTCTCAAGTCTCTCAACATATGTGGTATTTGTGGATCCTCACCAAGGCAATAATGATGACATGCCTTTCTTTTCCTACAACTAAGGCTTATGTGGAGATCATAGGAGTGGAAATAGCATGAGAGAGCATACTTGCAATGCATATATTGTAAAGTCAAACCTCGGATCCAAAGAGAGTTAAGTCATACAATCAAATCAAGATGCGCATGTGTATGGATATATGGTGGATATATATGGTGGCTAACTTAATTCTACTATGCTCCTTGGAAACATATCTCTCTTTTGAAACTTGGAAACATTTTTTTCTAGGTGGGCATCTGAGTACCCATTGTTTTAAATATCTCGGACACTTGTCCATTTTTTCAACTCTTTTTTTTTCTTTTTTTTTGAATAACTATTGCATAGCCCAAGCTTTTTTTCTGCAATAATAACTTGGAGCATTTATTTGGTGGAAAATCCTATCAAGCATATTTTTTATGTTTACTCCTAGTGTAGGAGTAAAATATTTTTGGGTGGATCTAAATGGAATGGCATGTTTTTGCGCCACCGCTAGTGTAGGGGTAGTGCATATGTGGGTGGTGTGTACATGATCTTGATTTTAAGAGCATGACAAACCTCTCATAAGGGTCAACAAAGCTTGACAAAACTCAATGCAAAATAAGCAACATATATGAGTGGAAGTTTTCCTAGTCTAAATATCATATTTGGCTCTGGTAGAAATTCAAGCTTTGTCACACAGAAATTTTTGTGTTTTTCAAAAGATAAATTTTCAGAACTTTAGTATCACTTGGAACAAGATAAATAGTAGCTCAGACCTTCTCATATCATATCCGTCAATTACCTAGACTTAGATCAAACATATGCTACCCACAAGTTTCAAGTTCAAAGTAAATTCTTATATTAAAATAGTCTTATCCAAAACTTGAGAGAATTTAAGGCTAAAAACTAGGTACTTGAAAGGAATTACAGTAGAACAACTATTCATCATTTTCATGTCAAGAGATTACCTTCAGAGTCCTTTTATTTACTCTTAAAAACAGAAAACTAGACACACATACTTTTTATTTGTTTTCTTTTTTAAGATCTCACATTACTAACATATATATATATATATATATCTAACATAAAGACAAATTTTTATTTTGTTTTTAATTATGCATCTCTTTTTTTAGCTAATAAAACACACTTGTAAAAGGGAAAGAAATACATATCTAGATACACGGGGGATGCCCTTCCCCCAAGCTAGTTGTTGTCGTGGTCGAATGTTGAAGTTGAGTGATTCTTCTCAGAGTAGGTTTTGCCAGCTGATGTCCTTCTTGTCTATGGGTGGAGCGAGATGAAGGCAACCGGGTGATCTTGCTCTTGTAAATCATCCTGCAAAGTACTAACAAGAACACCAAAACTCGTGGAATGGATTAAGATAAAGGGTTAGCGGTTAGCCGTCTTGAGATTCGTTGTTCTTCAGATTGGAAATATTTTTGAAATGGCAAAATTTTGGCAGGATGTCTTTCTCATATTTTTGGATTTTCTGACATAATGCATGCATGGTATTTTTATTTTTACGCCACCACAGTAAATATTCTTGGGGTTTTTTACACACTATAGAAGTATTCACATGGGGCTTAAGATTTTTATAATGCATTAATGAATTTTTTATTTTATTTGCTAAATGAAAAGCAAATGCAAAAAAGTAAATATGCTAAAGTAAAAATGATTTATGCAATGCTATAAAATAAATATGGATAACTACCAATTTTACCTCCTGGCGAGGGTTCGGATTTTTAAGTCCTCCGGACAAGACTCTTCTCCAGTCTTGTTCATTCTTTAGGTGCATCTGTCAGTCCTGGAGATGAAGACCTTGATGGTTGCACCTCTTGCGATGGTGACTCTGGTGATGGCACCACCTTTTACTTCCACACCCGCTTAGTCTGTGGACTCATCTTAGGCGGAGTAGGTTCATCTTTCACAGGTTCTTCATCTTTCTCCCATTCATTCTTTGGGGATTGATTCTTCCAGCGTCGGGTTGATCGACGTCTCCTCTTGGAGCGGGTCTTCTTTGGCTGTTCATAAGTGGTATAACTATTGAAATAGCAACGTACCTTTTCTCCTATAAATTGAAAGTGGACTTGTCCAGATCTGACATAGATGATAGTGTTGGTAGTGTTGAGGAACGGTCTTCCAAGGATAATAGGTATGTCTTCTTCTTCTTCTCCCATGTCTAGAACCATGAAGTCGGCAGGGGCATAGTGATCATGTATTCTTACTATGACATCTTTTGCTATTCCCTCTGGAAATCAGATTGATTGGTCCGCCATCTGTAATTACATGTATGTAGGGAACAAAGGTTCATCACCGAATAACTATTCATATGTTACCTTTGACATTATATTGACACCTGATCTGATGTCGCAGAAGGTGTTGTGGAACATTCGTGGTCCAATGATACACTCGATTGTCGGTACTCCTAGATCTTCCATCTTGGTAAGGAATGGTGAAGCGAGAAGGTAGTCGTACTCTGATCGGAGTTTATTGATCATCTTGACTGATTCTTCTTGTGGCTGCCTGGCCTTGTTCTTCCTTCTCCTCTAGTTGTTGCTCTTCTTGGTCACTGTTGTCTCTTTGGGCAAGTACGGCATTTGTGGATGTCTAGGAGATTGCAAGATACAATTCTTGCAAGTAAATTTCTCCTTCTTATCCTTGAATGTGAAGCAGATTTTTGCATTGTCCGCGTAGATGATGGCGTTTGTGGTGCTTAAGAAAGGTCGATCCAAGATAATGGGTGCCCTTACATCTCCACCTATTTTCAAAACCACGAAGTCTACGGGTACATATGATTGTCCCACTCGTGCACATATATCTTCAAGAATTCTCTTTGGGTAGCAGAGTGACTAATCTGCAAGCTATAAACGTATGTTTGTGTACAACAAAGTATCTCCATTAATTTTATCATAGATTACCTTTGGCATGATGTTGACACTTGCTATAAAGTCACAGACAACTTCTTGGAAAATGTAAGGTCCAATAGCTATGAGGATGACAGGTCTTCCTGGATCACCTTTCTTTTCAGGCAAGGAATAATCTATCCATCCTCTAGCTGATGGTTGTATGCAGTAGTATGTTGCATTGTGAATATCGATAAGATTTGTAGTTTCTAGATCTTTCGGTTGCCCCAGAATCTTACCTTTGTCAATAGGAGGAACAGCAGTCGCCAGCTGAGCTATTTGTGATTCTATCATTTTATTAAAGCTATGCTGGTTTTTAATGGCAGAGGAGAAACTATCCATTCTATTGTTTATGTTTTCTAAGATTTTGTCATTGGAAGCTAACTTTCTAGATAAGCCCTCCATTATTTTAGCTTGGCTAGAAATTAACTCTCTCAAGGGTGGTTGATTATTAAAATTATTAAAATTATTACCTTGATAGTTACCTTGATAATTATCTTGGTAGTTTGGTCTTTGTTGCTGATTCCATCTTTGATTCTATTGAGGATGATAATTGTTGTTGTTGATGAAGTTCACATCCTCATGGGTTTTATGATAGTTGTTTCCTGAATGCCTAGTGTTCCACACTCTTCACACATCATGCGGGAATCATGAATGTGCATGACTTCTTGCTTCTCATTGGCTCATTCTTCGAGCCTCTTCATGAGTAGATCCATCTTGGCAGATAGCATGTCAACCTTCTTGAGCTGATGCATATCTCCACCTCTCTTGCGAGTCTAAAGACGTTCTTCATTCCAACCTTGGTTGGAGGCCATCTTCTCCACGAGAGCTGTTGCACCTAGGATTGTGAGTGATAAGAAAGCACCTCCAGCAGCAGCATCCATATTCTCATGGGTACTGTTGGTCAACCCATGGTAAAAATTCTACAGGAGTAGCCAATTCTCTATCCTAGGATGAGGACATTCTAATATGTAATCTTGGAAGCGTTCCCATGCCTCTGGGACAGATTCATCATGTTGCTGCTGAAACTTGAGATTCTTCCACGCAGAGCATTAGTCTTGCCTATGGGAAAGAACTTTTCTAGGAAGGCAGTGGAGCAGTTCTCCCATGTAGTATTTCTATCTTTGTTGGCGTAGAACCATTACTTTGCCTTCCCCAAAAGTGAGAATGGGAAGAGGCGAAGTAAAATGGCATCTCTAGTAACTCCTTTGATGGTGAAAGTGTTGCAGATCTCTAGGAAGTTTTGGAGATGAGCACTCGCATCTTCATGTGCCTTTCTGCAAAACTGGCTAGCTTGCACCATGTTGATGAGAGCTGGTTTGAGCTCAAATCCATTATCTCTGACATTGATTGCCGGTCCAGTATGAATATTGGTTGTAGTTGGAGCAGAGAACTAGTGTTAAGCTTCGCGGAGAGTCTTGTCTCATGGAGAGTCTTGTCAACCATGGCTTCGAAAACTGGTGTTAAGCTTCGCCTTGTCTGGTTGTCTTCTGATTCTAAAGCAAGAACTTTCTTAAGTTTAGCCTTAGTCCTCCTGATTAATGCTTCTAGATTTTCAACATAGTTTGTCGGAAGGTTAAAACCGGTCATACATTACCCTGCATAAGATATAAAAGTAGACAGAACAAGGGTAAGCCTGTTTGAGTAGAGATCAACGGTTATCTCAATCACATCAGTAAGTACAAAGTTATCAATATTTCCTTCTTGCCTAACCACCTTCCCCGGCAACGGCACCCGAAATACTTATTGGTATTTATTAACATATCACTTGTTTAAGTAGCCACCTAATGTTGTTGACATTTCTTAACATCACTTTGCTAAGTTGTCATCCCTAGCTATGATGCCAAAAACACTTGTCGGTACTACCTAGTGCCACTTCTAGAATAACACTAAGAAGTACTTTAATATTTTATATGACTAGAAAGAATATAAATATAAATATGAAGGGATCTGCAAGCGCACAGATAATTATACCATTATAGCAATTCACCCGAGAATATTCTAGGTATCGTTATTTATATTTTTACCACAGGAAAGGACTGGCGGTTGGAATATATTGATAACTTATACACATGATGGAGAAGTAACCCATAACCAAACTTCTACTCATAACAGGGGTAAGTCAAGAGACAAATAGAATAAGTAATGATAAATGATAAATGATCACTCAGAGTACTCCTTTCTATGACATTAGCATTGCTAAGTAGAAATTAGAGGAATAATTCCTAAGTTATTCTTAATTACAAGACAAAGCATACGTTGATTAGTGCAATTACACTTAGTAGTCATGGCTAAGATCAACTTCATATCTGCACATAAGGGATAATACTAAGGAAGATTAAGAACAGAGCTTGTCTTCATTCGTAACTAGATCCTACTTGTCCTATATTCAGGGAGTGGACTACAAAGGACTCAATGGGAGTATCACATCTACGATCTACCACATGGTCCGGAATATAGGGTGCATCCACAGGTAAACAACATATAAGCATCACGCTTACACAATGTCGACCACTCAGCCTTGGTACCTTGAGCGAGCGCTATACGAACTTATACTTGAACATGATGATAATCTAACTATACTAAACATATAATCAAAGTAGACGATGAACATGATAACTAGGAACATGAATAATATTAAGAACAATATCACATCAATTGTAGCAAATATATGAATAATGAAAGATATAAAAGAGGGTACAAGGGTCCATACCAAGCCACGCTCTTGACAAGATCTAGAATCCTAGTGAAGCTTGCCTTCCTCTAGACCTAGCCAAGCTAGCTAAGCCCTATAATATGGTGGAGCTCTAAGGATGATTAGGGTTTCTGTCTTCTTGACTGAATGCAATTCTACCTGATGGAGGGGGTAGGGGCTGGTCTATATAGGCCGTAGCTTCAATTCTGAGCCCTCGGATCAAACTGACTTGAAAGAATGGCGTAGATGCATACCCTAAGGTGATGGAGAACCGACATTTCAAGGAGGAGGCTGATAGTCAGCCCCAAGGGCCGACCGGCCTGTAGGTGGGGCCGACCGGCCCCACCTGTCTGCCACTCACGGTCTACTTCGGTGGTTTGGCTTCTGGAACCTTCTGGAGTTGTTTTTGCCACAGATAAGCGTGTTCTGACATCTAGGTCCACCTTGACAGTTTTCTGGATAAACCCTGCTAAAAACACAGATTCACCAAAACTTGTGGAATTTGTTAGTTTAAACCCCTAAGTCTACGTTGGTGATTACTTTCATGCCCTTATTCAAGTTATATTGACGGTTTATAATGGTTGTTAACTACCGTCAATAGGGATCTTTTGGTATGAATAATATAAAGAGTTCTCCTATGTTCTTGTTCTCATTTTATCAATATAGTTATGTTTACGAATGTTGATGGCAGTTAACAACCATTATAAACCATCAATTAAACATGGATAAGGGCATAAATGTAATCACCAATGAAGGTTTAGGGGTTTAAACTAATAAATTCCACAAGTTTTGGTGAATCTGTGTTTTGAGCAGGGTTTATCCAGAAAACCGCCAAGGAGGACCTAATCGTCGAAGGAAATTATGGAATTCTGTCACGGTACCTACGTGGAAAGACTCTAGAAGGGTCCAGAAGGAAAATCACCAAAGTGGGGCTGGCCGGCCTGTAGGTGGGGTCGCTCGACCCCTATGGGCCCCACCTATCAGCCTGCTTCGTATGTCGGTTCCCTAACGCTTTTGAGGATGTATCTAAGCTGTTGCTTAAGTCGGTTTGATCCAAGGGCTCACGTTGGACCCTCAGGGTTATATATATCAGCCCCTGCCCCCCTTCCTCAAAGAGATCCTTAAACCCTAATTCATATTCTCTTACGAGGATCAGAGCTAGATATCAAGAGAAGATTAGACCTCCATAGGATCTAGTCTTTAGAAATAGAGAGATGGAGAGTGAGGGAAGAGTTTGGAGGAGATGTTGGCCTGTCGGTGCTCTCTCTCTCTATGGCTTGTACCTTGGCAAAAGTCAACCTTGCATCTGGGATTTCTTTGGTAATCCACTTCTAATTTAAGTAAGTAACATGTTTATATTGTTCTTCTAGTTTGCGAGTCTCTTTTGAGTGCTTTAATCTATTGGCCTTAGGTTAAAGTATTATTCATAGTGTAAGCGTGGTGCTTAGACTCGGGTAACTCATGGATGTACCCTACATTTCGGTTCGGTGGTAGCTCACGAGGGTGACTCTTATAGCCTCATTGAATCCTCTATAGTCCACCTCCCGTTTGTAGGACTAGCAGTATTTAGTTATTCTAGGAAACATACTATGTCTGTGTTTCCCTTAGTAATATCCCCAGTCGAACAATAGAAGACATAGCTTATCGAGATTAGAATTAGAAGACCTTAGCGATCTCCTCTACACTCCCGACTTTCTTAAGTCTTGTTGCTACTCTGGGTTAAGTTGGACCGTAGTTAACCTTACACGTTTCCCTGTGGATACGATACTTGAAATACCTCCGGGTGAAAGTTATAGCGGTATCCGTGCGTTTGTGGATTTATCTATGTGCGTTAAATATACCAACAATGAACTAGAGCAAAGTTCTTATGTTATGAACTTAGCATATAGAACTTTATACTTAATCATTCATACAATGTATATGGAAAGAATTAGATCTAAGTTGAGGTGTCGGTTCATCGTGCCTTCGGGCTTGCCCAAATCCTATGCTTGTTGATCCATAGGGTCAGAGTCCCGGGGGGATTTGGGTAGCTTCCTTATACATGGACGTGGTGCTCGGGTATACGGGGACCTTTGGATGTGATGGTGCTCCACGGTTGAAGGGTAGGCGGTAGGTGGTGACAGCCATGTCCATGCCTATTAATCCCCCATGTTCGGGTATTCATATAGGAGTTCGTAAATTGCCTCATGAGGTTGCTGGCAGACCAGTACTCGATGGTCTCCCCGCCCGTCTTATGCTTAGGTCTAGGTCTTAACCATGTACTTGTATGATCATCTGCTATTCTTTGCAGAACTGAAATAGGATATGCCTACTCCCGTTAGAATACATTCTTTTATTCTTTATTCTTTTTTTATTTATCCTTGAGGTTGGCCCGAGTGTGTGTCACACTCTCTTAAAACCTATCATGGCTTACCCCTTGATGGCAGGGAAACGGGCGGCTATGACCCGCCTCCGCGTCAGTAGAGACAAATTTTGTTTTGGTTAAATTTAATTGGGACAAAAGTAAAGAACAGGTTTTGCGAGTCCATACTTCCATAATTCTTATATTTGCATAAAAATTATGTTAATTACATCTCCAAAGAGAACACCCCTAATTAAGAGTTCCAACATGAATACATGAAAAATAAGATTACATGGTATGGTTTCCTATTACAAACTACAAAAGAAAACAAGGTCTTCAATCTTGTAGCCGTAGATGCATGCTTGGCATAGACTTGAACTTGATAATTGTCATTTCTTTTAAGCATGACAATTTCATTTGTTGAGGAGCTAACATATACTCCTTATATGATTGGCCGCTAGCTTGTTTAGCTTCTTAGCAACCCATGATATACAGGTATTTAATCTGTGCAAAGCATTTGTGAATATCTTATTGTTTGTTCAGATCATGATATGGCGCTAAATTTAGCTAACTCAGCATGGGGCATCTTGATCATGCTACATACACATATACAACCATGATGAAATGATTTGTTTGTATGTCCGACATTTCTTTGATGCATAGTATCATGTATGTATGCACGTAATTTACTTTGGAGACTAAATTTGACATAGTCTTTTTTTATCATTAAAGATCACGATTTAGCATGTTTGAGATGCTCGTTCATGGATGTATTCAACATATAGTGCAATATTTCATTTGACCTAAGCCAAAGTATTTATTTTGCCTTGGCCCAGAAAGAAATGTAGCATCATCAACTCGGCCGAGGCGGGTGCAATTAATTTATTTTATCAAGGTTAGCATGCATACTCATGGTACGGCATTTGGCTAGAGATTTGCATACATGGTGCTATATGATCCAATTTAATTTGGTTTGCCCTTTTTAACAACTTAGCTAGGCGTGAACATTCATGAATGCAATCTAGCTAAGATTCAATATTTAATTTACCCATTATGCATGGCACTTGGAAGGCCTATGTTGGGCATGGATGACGTGTTTGGAAATTGTGATGAATGAACAAAGCTTATTTGACTTAGCTAAGTCTCTACCGATGTTCATGACAATTTGGTTATTCTATCCCTGGCGCCGTAGCAGGTTAATTAGCATAGGCGATCATGGTATAGAATTTGATATGATGAAATCAATTTAGTTTAGTTTATTTATATGGTCTAGTCCAAATTTAAAACGGCGTAATTTTATCTAATGTATGACTAAGAATATTTGATTCCACGGCAGCATGAATGCAATAGCAGGCAGTATGTAATGAACTGACGTGCTTTTATGCCGAGTATAATTTCTTTTGTTTTAATTATACTTCTATTTACATGTTGATGGCCGGAACATGATGCTGTGGATGAGTACACCAGAGACCTACAACGTCAGTTTATTTACTTGACTGAAATGCACTAATAACCGTAACATATTCATTACGTGGAGAAGTGCAATATGGCAGAGTTTTGTTTATTTATTGATTAGGACGTAAGCCATTGACAAAGGTCATGGCCGTGCAACATGCAAAGTATCGTTCGCGTGCATGTAGTTAGACCAGAAGGCAATGTTAATTTGCATATGATCTTTATTTTCTTTGCAGACATAGGACATGCAGATGCCAACCGGCTTTGCATGGTAGCCGATGATTTTGGCAGGGGACTACTACACATTTTGATAGCCGCAATTTAGTTGAGTGCATGATTTGCTTTTTTTATCATGGTTGCCAGTGAAATACATGCTGGTGTAATGCACGAGTATAGGAGGCATGCAGACGCTAACTAAGTTAACTTTGTGCAGAAAACACTAATTAACACGCTGGCGACGCTCAAGGCATATATGCATGGACTGAATATGCAGCACATGAATTTCTTTTTATACATGTAGCGTAGGCAATGATAGCCTTTGGCATGGAATTTGGGTTTCTCCCGTACATCTCACCACTACTCTAGGAATGGTTTCCAAGGGAGGCTGGTGAGGCTTTGTAGAGGTGGCTCGGCCAGCCGCCCCTACCATACCGTCTCTACAAATCATGCATTTGTAGGGGCGGTACCTAGACCGTCCTTACAAATCGATTAGTAGAGGCGGCTGGTAGGGGCGGCTGTAGTACCAGCCGCCCCTATAATACCTGTTTGTAGGGGCGGTTCAGTCTAGAACCGCCCCTACAGTACATTTTTCCGCCAAAAAAAATTCAAATTTCCGTTAATGGCTATTTTCAGAGGCGGTCAAAATACCCGCCTCAAAGAAAACCCATCGACAAGCCCGGCGAGCCCATCTACGAGGCCCGTCGAGCCCATCGATGCACCGCCGCAGCCGCTCGGTGAATCTGGGCGCTCCACGCTGGATCCGAGTCACGACAGCCAGATCCGAGCCCCACCGCTGCCGTGCTATTGTCGGAAGAGGTGCCCACCGCCGCCGCCACCGTGCCATTGCCGAAAGAGGCGCCGCCGCGACCACCGATGTGCCATGGCTGGAAGAGACGCCTGCCGCCGGATCTGCTGCTGCTGGCGCTAAGGAGAAGCGCCGCTGGGCACGGCCGAAGGTGGAGGTGGAGGGTGCCGTCCGGAGGTGGAGGTGGATGTGGAGGTGGAGGGCGCCGCCGGAGGGGGTCGACCGGAGGTGGAGGTGGATCTGCTGTAGCCGGAGGGGAAGGGCGCAGCTCGGGGTGGGGAAGAGCACCGGCGGTGCTGAGGGAGAAGGAGAAGGGGCGCCGCTCTGGCGTACGCAAGAAGAGAGAGAGAGGAGTGCGGCGTACGACAGCGAGAGAGGGCCTCATCCAAAATATTGGAATGGGGTGGGAGGGCGTGCTCATGTTAGGTGGGGCCAAGGTGTCATCAGCTCAGAGAAAACACAAATCGCATGAACGGTGGAGATTGATCCATGTGGCCTTCGATCCAGCCATTCAGGAGGTCCACGTCAGCGATCCGTGGCGAGCTGGTCTTCATGCGTAGGTGTCGAGGCAAGGTAGGGTCGGCTGCATGCGCGGATGCATGCGTTCATAGGATGCATGCGCGGCTGCATGTGCGGTCTATAGGGAAGCAGGCCAGATCTAGGTGTGGTTTCAATCTCTGTGGCCATTTGTGTGGCAACAGGAGGGTGTGGCCGCTGGTTTTGTGCCATGTGTCGGCTATTTTGCCAAAACCATGAGCGGCGCTAGTGGTATACTACCGATCGTGGGGAACGAGGTGAGGTGGGGCCAGCGCTGCAGTTGATGTCACCATCGGCGTGGGAAACGGACGCATGCAGCCATGTGTCCGCCTCGGTAAATTTGTTTTAGGAGGCAGTTATTTTTTTATGATTCAGCCGTCCCTACAAATGGACACAGCAGGGGCGGCCGGTAATAGGCGCCTCTACATACCAGCCGCCCCTACAAATCGACGCATTTGTAGGGGCGGCTCTTATTACCAGCCGCCCCTACTATGCCATTTGTAAGGGTGGCTGTTGTGCTGGAGCCCGAGGACACCACTGTAGGGGCTGCTCCAATACCAGCCGCTCTAAAAAACCGTTGCTACAAACTGTTTTTAACATAGTGCACGGCAGGTGTTGTGGTTGATTTAAACACATGTGTGGAGTGCAGCGAGGAGTATCTTTGGCATGTTGGTGGACTTAGCTCTTGTTCTTGGGAACAATGCTCTTCCCTGTCCGATTTGTACGACAAATCCGGCATGGGGCCTTGAAACATCTCATGGGAACTTGCTCGAGGGAGCGAAGCCACACATGAGGCCTTGATCATGGAGAGGATGATGAACTAGCTCTTGTTCTCAAGAACAATGCTCTTCCCTGTCCGGTTTGTATGACAAATCCGGCATGGGGCCTTGAAACATCTCATGGCAACTAACTCAAGAGAGTGAAGCTATGCATGGGGCCTTGATCATGGTGCCGGCGATGGGTGACTTGTTGATCGGAGCCGAAGAACAGAAGGTTAGAAAGGAGCGTTGTGTATGAAGCGCCGCTCACCTTCTTTTGGATCCTGCTGGACGACGCGCAGCAACTTGTTGCAGGAGCACCTTCTGGATCTCCGGCGGTGGCTTCGCTTGTCACGGCAGTAGCTTTGGAGGTGGTGGCTGGGAAGATGAGAGCGGCAGCCTAGCGGCGTATATGAGCAGCGTGGCAGCCTGACGGCACTTCTGATCGGAGAGCGGGGGGTCTGAACTCTTGCAGTAGCCTGCTATTTATAGAGCAAGCGGCAAGGCGGTTTCTCTGCTTTGAAGTCACGTCCAGGCCTGTTTGGAATTTTACAGAAATCAGTTCAATTTCACAGAAAAAACATAGGAACAGAGAATATTTTCCGCGTTCCAAACAGGCCCTAAAGCGGCGGGAGTGGTTGCCAGGACTACTTGGCGCTCTTGAGTTTGATTTCCAATTTGCTAGTCCCTTGATCAAGCGGTGCCGGTGCGGCGCCATTTTTTCAACAGAGCGCGCGGTCCGTGGAGGTTGCATGACTCGGTCTCGCGGCAGTGATTTGGAGACGTGGTCATCCTTTGACTATGTTTGAATATGCTAAGCGCGCACAGCAGTTTCTTCCTTGCCTGGCGTTTGGACGGTCTACTATTTATTTATTATTGATTTTCTATTTTTACTTGCAGTAATTAAGGAAATGTGATAATACTTATTTACTCCCGCAGCGCCATGGTCCGACTTGTTCCGTACGTGCATATACATTTACATAAGTCATTATCTTTTTTTTCTCCTTTTGAATAATCATCACGTCACTTATATGATAGATTATGCTATCAACGCCCTTTAGAATTCAGAACCCTATATAGGTATACACCTTCGCTCATCGTGCATATTTGTATGTACTATATTTCATAGCCAACCTCAAATATATATATATATATATATATATATATATATATATATACATACATTAGTTTCATTTTCTTTCTAGGCGTGCTATTATTTGTATTTAACATTTAGACAGAATCTGACCATCTATATTTATTAATATGGTATAAGAGATTTTTATATATTTTGGACAAGCCAAAATGGGTGTCAACACCCGTCTTTTATACCATGCCTTTCTTTAAAAAAATATAAATAACGATACCCTAAATACTTCCGTGCAAATTGCTACGACGGTAATTCCGTGCGCTTGTAGATCTTTTTTGTAAACGTTAAGAACTACCACCAAGGCATTTCTGGCGTCATTGCCTGAAAACACAAATCCAAGTATGGACACTAAGAAATGGCAACACCACCGTAGAGGCAAAATATCGAGCACGCATGGCTTTCGTGAAGGTGCCCCGAATTCGACGCCGCCGACGAGGCGCGCTTCGGCAAGGTCAGTGAAAATGGCGCTGGTGTGCACCGGCGCCGACGAGGCGCGCGCGCTCGGTAGCATCATAGTCAAGGTAGCGCTGGTGCGCACCAAGCACCTCCAAAGACCGTCGTCGAGCGCCGCGCATGGTAGCTCTCCGGCCTAGGGTTGACATCGGCACCGCCGGAAGTAGGTGCAGTGGGCACGCCTTAACGCAGTGGCGTAACAGCAGCAAAAGACGCCGCACGGGCGGGTCGTTAAGGTCGATCCGCCGCCATGGTCGCCGCGAGCGGTTGGCGGCGCGCCAGCAAGGCGGCACGAGCACGAGAAGGGGAGCGGCACGCGGAGCGGGAGCCGAGGATGGCGTGGTCACCGCCATATTCGCCACCTCGGACTGCAGCATCCGCGAGCGCCATCGCCGCCCACACCCTCCCAGCAACGGGGACGGCCACTGCCACCGTGAAGGGGAGCGCGGACACCGCCGGGCCTGGATCTTGCCTCCTCCACTGCCATTGACGGATCTCGTGGTGTGCGCCTGTCACCGGGATCGGTGAGGAGGGGATCGCGTGCCTCGGCCGCCGTGGTGGCCTACCTCAGCCCTCGCCGCTCGCAGCCGGTGCAAAGACGGAGACTCGAGAGAAGGAAGAACAGAGAGAGACAGAGAGGCTGTGGTGGCGTGGTCGGAATCCGAGAAATACATGTGACTGACTATACTACTTCAATCTTCCCTATACTACTCAAACATTATTTTTCTAGTATAAATTTACCATTGTACCCTTAATTACATTAAAAATTTTCAAAAATAGAATTATCCCACTTTTTTTAAGGTGACGATCCCACCAATTTTATTGCACACCTGGTGCGTATAGTCCTACCATTTAGTACGCATTGTTAGTTGATCTCCACCAATAGGCCCAACGGCCTATTGGGCCCTTGTCTCTGCTCCCTGATCGGGGGAGCCCAACCCTAACTGGTTGGTGGGCCCCTGTCGCACAGCACATATATATAGTGGAGTGGGGAACTGGGCTTAGGGGACGAGGTTCATCGGAGCCGCCACCCACTCAACAGAGAAACCCTAAAACCGATCTAAAGTAGTGCTGGAAGCGACGGGATGTGCCCCACCACCGCTGTCGCCCCTGCAGGTCTACACCGGCCCCTCTGGACCACCACTGTACCTCGCCACCGAGCCAGAGCTGCCTCGACACCGGTGTCCGCGAGGTCACGACGCTATTATCTAGGGCGGATCTACGGGTTACACACAGAGGTACCAATCCTACGATCCTAACAATGGTACTAGAGCTGGTTGCCTCTGTGTAATCCTAACCCTAACCGGGTAAAAGCAAAGAAAAGGGACCGGGGGTGGCGGATGTCACTGGAACCTGGTCACCACCGCCACCGCGCGGGGGAAGAAGAGCACCGCCGTCCTCACCGGCGTGCAACAAGAAAAGAACAGATCCTTGTTCGGATCGGAGAATAGAAAGGGGAAAAGGATCTTAAGAATCCCAACCCTAACCCTAATCGGGTGAAACAACAGTGAACAGAAAGGGGAAAGGATCTCAAGAACCTAACCCTAACCCGCGCAAATAGCTCGGGGAAGAAGAAAAAGAAGGGCCATCGGCACTAGAACCCTAATCCTAACTGGGTTAAAGAAAGGAAGAAAAGAAAAGGTTTTGGCCTTTTGAAGAACAGAGCCGAACCCTATATTAGAAAATAAATCAAAGAAAAGAAAAGAAATCAAAAGGAGAGAAAACCGAATCGGCCAAATCAAATCGAAAAATGAAACCCTAACCCTAGATCCCCTTTTCGGGTGAACAAGCGAAAAGAAAAGAAAGAAGTGGGATTCGATCTAGACCCGCTCAGATCCGAAGGGGAAGAAGAAAAGGAACCCTAGATCCAAACCCTAATTCCCCACATCGTTTCGGAAAAGAGAAGAACTCAATCCAAATCGAAAAGAAAAGGGGATGGGAATGGAGAAAGGGAAGAGGGAGTGGAGAGAGATCTCGCCGTGCACCGGGCGAACCGTTTCGCCGGTGAGTGTCGACGAAATATGGTCGGCAGTCTACCTAGGGGTATGCCCAAGGTAGTAGATTATCGGTAGACAGGTGCGCAAGTCCCAAACAAGATGGTGACGCAAGATGCAGACGAGGTTTTATCCGTGTTGGCCGCCAAGAAGGCGTAATACCTAAATCCTGCGTCGATTTGTATTCTTTGTATATGTCAATGAGAGATGATTTTAGAGGGTCCCCGCCCGCCTTTATATAGTCCGGGGCGGGGTTACGAGATCTGAAACTAATCCTAGTCGGTTACAATTGCCATATGTGGCGGATAAAGATTCCTATTCTAATCGACCGAGATCCCGCTTGGTCGCCAAATCCAAATCTTGATTCCTTGTGCGGGACTCCATCAAAGTTAATCGGGCGCGACGTCATCTTTCGTGGATCTGAACCTATCGATCCGAGCCAACCCAAGCTTAGCCGTGAAGGGTATAGGGGTTAATACCCCCACAGCCTAGTCCCCGAGCATCATGTATTATGTTGCGACACGCCATTTTAACCTTTTCTCCGACAAGCAAGGCTTGAATTCTTGACGCCTCCCACCACCGTCATCACCGGAGAAGTAGGTTGTCCAAGAATGTATGGTGCTCTTAAGAAAAAAAAAAAAAGATTGTCCCCGAGAAGTGTGCCCACTTGTATTTCGAAAAGAAATGTAAGTGCGTCTTGAAGCGTAGCATCCTCGATCATCGAGGCGTAGGGGTTAAAAAAACAAACACATTCACCGCAAGGTGAAGTGTGCCCACTTAGTCCCCCGAGCACGGTAGTAGGTGACGAGGCACGTGGTGCGTGGTCTCAAAAAGAATTCCCAGTTAAGTTGAGAATCCAATCGTCAGACAAGCGATACGAGATGCCGGCGGTGCATCGCACCGATGTAGTCCCCGAAGCTTTGGAAGGCGAGGTATGAGCCTTGTAGCAAGGTCTAAAAAAAAAAGTCTCTTAAGCGTATGTGAGTACAAATCACATGTAGCCAAGGAGAGCCATTATTCAAGCGGTGGTCGGGCAGTCCCGAGCACGGCCGTGGTGTCTGAGCGATCCCGAGCACAAAAAGTGGTCTCGAGAACGATGAGTGGTGCATGCAGGTCCCCGAGCACATTAGTGGTCCAGGCGTGTATCCAAGCACAGAGTGGTCAAAACAAATCCACGATCACTTGCGCCGCTTGTACTATTATTTTGTGTACTTTTTCTATTCTCCGCCAAGACCACCGACACGTTCGGTCAAAAAAAAGTCAATAGGTACAGACGCGTCATTCATGCTGTTTTTTTTTTTTTTTTTTTTGCAAACAGTTGGTTGACACCTGTATTGAGGTGTGTCGGTGTGGGCCTCCTTACACCATCAACGGGAGGCGCGTACATCGTTAATGAAGTAAGCGCATTTATTGGCATGCAGATTTCGAGGTTGTGTGAACAACCCTCTGCTGCGCAGCGGCAAGCACGCACGACCCCCAATATTCTCGGTGAATTAAACGACGGGGCTCGTTGTTTTATATAATGCAGATCCGTAAGCTACTCATACCGTTCCCCATTGTCATCCGCCCGCGCAACCTTCTTCTTCCTCCCGCCGAACCCTATTGCCCCAAAAAAGCATTACCAATCCCTCGGTCTCTCTGCATCCACCCACTTAGGAAGCACGACCTAATGGCGAAGGGGAGACGCCTGTAAGAAAAAGGTGGTCATGGCGAAGGAATGGTGGAAATCGCGAGCAACGAAAGGAACCATCGAGGACCTCGTCGCCATGGGGGTGCTCCACAACAAGGCACTTGCGGGATGGCGTGCACCTAGTAGGGAGAAAGCTTCCCGATCCACAACCAGTGAGATTGTGGTCTTTGAAGATTTCTTCAAACGGGGTTTTGGGATTCCAGTGCACCCTTTCCTTCGTGGTCTCTGCTTTGTACTACGAGATTGGGATTTGCAATGTGCATCCCAACTCGATTCTTCTCGTCTCCACCTTCATCCATCTCTGCGAGGCTTATGGTGGCTTCCAACCCCATTTCGACCTCTTCCGCCACCTATTCTGTCTTGGAAGAAAGGGAGCGGTGGCTCAAGATCGCCGGTGGCGTTTACTTGAACTCGCGCGTGACGGCATGAAGGCTCAATACCGTGACCGCCTCGAACACCTCCTTGGACGAGTGGTACAAGAAATGGTTCTACATCC
>CAJGYO010000317.1:0-155155 GCA_904845875.1 Miscanthus lutarioriparius
GAAGATGGTGTTAGTGTTAGTGAAAGATAGTTGCACGGTTTGTGCCAAACGCATATAGGCTCGATATCGTTTAGGACGCACCCGATGGTACTCCCTAGGTGATGAAGCTCAACCGGAATGTCGCTTTGGTCTGCATTTGGAGATAGTGTTAATCTTGGACGCAAGATCGGTGCATGGTTTGCGTCGAACGTACCATAGGCTCGAAATTGTTTTTGGACGCACCGTGGAAGTCCTAGGTGACGTGGGTCATGTGGTATCTCGCTCGTCCCGTTTGGAGATGGTGTTAGTGTCGGCGTAAGATAGGTGCACGGTTTGGCGCTTAAATGTACCATAGGCTCGAGATATCGTTTTGGACGCACCAGTGGAACTCCTAGGTGATGTGGGTCATGTGGAATCTCGCTCGTCCGCTTTGGTGATGGTGTTAGTGTTGATGGAAGATTGGTGCACGGTTTTGCGCCAATGTACCATAGGTTCATATATCGTTTTGGACGCACCCTATGGAACTCCTAGTTGATGTGGTTCATGTGGAATCTCGTTTGGTCCGTTTGGAGATGGTGTTAGTGTTAGTGCAAGAAAGGTGCACGTTTTATGCCCAAACGTACCATAGGCTCATATATCGTTTAGGTTGCACCCGATGGTACTCATAGGGACGAAGCTCAACTGGAACCTTGTTTCGGTCCATTTCGAGATAGTGCTAATCTTGATGCAAGATCGGTGCATGGTTTGCGTCGAACGTAACATAGGCTCAGAAAACATTTTGGGCGCGCCCGATGAAACTCCTAGGTGACGTGGGTCATGTGGAATCTCGTTCGGTCCGTTTGGAGAGGTTGTTAGTTTTGATGTAAGATAGGTGCACGGTTTGCGTTAAACGTACCATAGGCTCATATATCGTTTAGGTTGCACCCGATGGTACTCATAGGGACGAAGCTCAACTGGAAGCTTGTTTCGGTCGATTTCGAGATAGTGCTAATCTTGATGCAAGATCGGTGCACGGTTTGCGCCGAACGTAACATAGGCTCAGAAAACATTTTGGGCGCACCCGATGAAACTCCTAGGTGACGTGGGTCATGTGGAATCTCGTTCGGTCCGTCTGGAGATGGTGTTAGCGTTGATGTAAGATAGGTGCACGGTTTGCGTTAAACGTACCATATGCACAGATATCGTTTTGGACGCACCCGATGGAACTCATAGGTGATGTGGGTCATGTGGAATCTCCTTCAGTACGTTTGGAGATGTTGTTAGTGTTGATGGAAGATTGGTGCACGATTTGCGCTAAACGTACCATAGGTTCAGATATCATTTTTGACGCACCCTATGGAACTCCTAGGTGACGTGGGTCATGTGGAATCTCGTTCGGTCTGTTTGGAGATGGTGTTAGTGTTAGTGCAATATAGGTGCACGGTTTGTGCCAAACGTAGCGTAGGCTCAGATATCGTTTAGGACGCACCCAATGGTACTCCTTCGTGACGAAGCTCAACTGGAATCTCGTTTCGGTCCGTTTGGAGATAGTGCTAATCTGGACGCAAGATCAGTGCACGGTTTGCGTCGAACGTACCATAGGCTCGGAAATTGTTTTGGACGCACCCGATGGAAGTCCTAGGTGACGTGGGTCATGTTGGATCTCGTTCGGTCCGTTTGGAGATGGCGTTAGTGTCAATGTAAGAGAGGTGCATGGTTTGCGCTAAACGTACCATAGGCTCAGATATCGTTTTGGACGCACCCTATGGAACTCCTAGGTGACGTGGGTCATGTGGAATCTCGTTTGGTCCGTTTGAAGATGGTGTTAGTGTTAGTGAAAGATAGGTGCACGGTTTGTGCCAAACGTAGCATAGGCTCAGATATCGTTTAGGACGCACCCGATGGTACTCCTAGGTGATGAAGCTCAACTGGAATCTCATTTCGGTCGGTTTGGAAATAGTGTTAATCTTGACGCAAGATCGGTGCACGGTTTGCGTCGAACGTACCATAGGCTCGGAAATTGTTTTGGACGCACCCGGTGGAAGTCCTAGGTGACGTGGGTCATGTGGTATCTCGTTTGGTCCATTTGGAGATGGTGTTAGTGTCGATGTAAGATAGGTGCACGGTTTGCGCTAAACGTACCATAGGCTCAGATATCGTTTTGGACGCACCCAATGGAACTCCTGGGTGATGTGGGTCATGTGGAATCTCGTTCGGTCCGTTTGGTGATGGTGTTAGTGTTGATGGAAGATTGGTGCACGGTTTGCGCTCAATGTACCATAGGTTCATATATCGTTTTGGACGCACCTATGGAACTCCCTAGTTGGCGTGGTTCATGTGGAATCTCGTTTGGTCCGTTTGGAGATGGTGTTAGTGTTAGTGCAAGATAGGTGCCACGGTTTGTGCCAAACATAGCATAGGCTCGAGATATCATTTAGGGCGCACCCGATGGTACTCGTGAGGTGATGAAGCTCAATCTGGAATCTTGTTTGGTCCGTTTGGAGATAGTGTTAATCTTGATGCAAGATCGATTTGCACGGTTTGTGTCGAACGTACCATAGGCTCGGAAATTGTTTTGGACTCCCCGGTGGAAGTCCTAGGTGGCGTGGGTCATGTGGAATCTCGTTCGGTCCGTTTAGAGATCTTTGTTAGTGTCGACACAAGATAGGTGCACGGTTTGCGCTTCGCGTACCATAGGCTCGAGATATCGTTTTGGGCGCACCCGATGGAACTCCTAGGTTTCGTGGGTCATGTGGAATCTTGTTCGGTCCGTTTGGATATGTTGTTAGTGTTAGTGCAAGATAGGTGCACGGTTTGCGTAAACGTACCATAGGCTCGAGATATAATTTAGGATGCACCCGATGGTACTCCCTAGGTGACGTGGGTCATGTGGAATCTTGTCCGGTCCGTATGGAGATGGGGTTAGTGTTAGTGCAAGAAAGGTGCACGGTTTGCGCCAAACGTACCATAGGCTCATATATCGTTTAGGTTGCACCCGATGGTACTCATAGGGACGAAGCTCAACTGGAAGCTTGTTTTGGTCCATTTCGAGATAGTGCTAATCTTGATGCAAGATCGGTGGACGGTTTGTGCCGAACGTAACATAGGCTCAGAAAACATTTTGGGCGCACCCGATGAAACTCCTAGGTGACGTGGGTCATGTGGAATCTCGTTCGGTCCGTTTGGAGATGTTGTTAGCGTCGATGTAAGATTGGTGCATGGTTTGCGCTAAACGTACCATAGGCTCAGATATCGTTTTGGACGCACCCGATGGAACTCATAGGTGATGTGGGTCATGTGGAATCTCGTTCAGTACGTTTGGAGATGGTGTTAGTGTTGATGGAAGATTGGTGCACGATTTGCGCTAAACGTACCATAGGTTCAGATATCGTTTTTGACGCACCCTATGGAACTCCTAGGTGACATGGGTCATGTGGAATCTCGTTCGGTCCGTTTGGAGATGGTTTTAGTGCTAGTGCAATATAGGTGCACGGTTTGTGCCAAACGTAGCATAGGCTTAGATATCGTTTAGGACGCACCCAATGGTACTCCTTGGTGACGAAGCTCAACTGGAATCTCGTTTCGGTCCGTTTGGAGATAGTGCTAATCTTGATGCATGATCAGTGCACGGTTTGCGTCGAACGTACCATAGGCTCGGAAATTGTTTTGGACGCACCCGATGGAAGTCCTAGGTGACGTGGGTCATGTTGGATCTAGTTCGGACCGTTTGGAGATGGTGTTAGTGTCGATGTAAGATAGGTGCACGGTTTGCGCTAAACGTACCATAGGCTCAGATATCATTTTGGACGCACCCGATGGAACTCCAAGGTGATGTGGGTCATGTGGAATCGCGTTCGGTCCGTTTGGAGATGGTGGTAGTGTTGATGGAAGATTGGTGCACGGTTTGCGCTCAATGTACCATAGGTTCAGATATCATTTTGGATGCACCCTATGGAACTCCTAGGTGACGTGGGTCATGTGGAATCGCGTTCGGTCCGTTTGGAGATGGTGGTAGTGTTGATGGAAGATTGGTGCACGGTTTGCGCTCAATGTACCATAGGTTCAGATATCATTTTGGATGCACCCTATGGAACTCCTAGGTGACGTGGGTCATGTGGAATCTCGTTTGGTCCGTTTGAAGATGGTGTTAGTTTTAGTGAAAAATAGGTGCACGGTTTGTGCCAAACGTAGCATAGGCTTAGATATCGTTTAGGACGCACCCGATGGTACTCCTAGGTGATGAAGCTCAACTGGAATCTCGTTTTGGTCTGTTTGGAGATAGTGTTAATCTTGGACGCAAGATCGGTGTGCGGTTTGCGTCGAACGCGTATCATAGGCTTGGAAATTATTTTGGACGCAACCGATGGAAGTCCTAGGTGACGTGAGTCATCTGGTATCTCGTTCGGTCTGTTTGGAGATGGTGTTAGTGTCGATGTAAGATAGGTGCACGGTTTGCGCTAAACGTACCATAGGCTCAGATATCGTTTTGGACGCACCCAATGGAACTCCTAGGTGATGTGGGTCATGTGGAATCTCGTTCGGTCCGTTTGGAGATGGTGTTAGTGTTGATGGAAGATTGGTGCACGGTTTGCGCTCAATGTACCATAGGTTCACATATCGTTTTGGACGCACCCCATGGAACTCCTAGGTGACGTGGTTCATGTGAAATCTCGTTTGGTCCGTTTGGAGGTGGTGTTAGTGTTAGTGCAAGATAGGTGCACGTTTGTGCCAAACGTAGCATAGGCTCGATTTCGTTTAAACGCGCACCCGATGGTACTCGTAGGTGATGAAGCTCAACTAGAATCTCGTTCGGTCCGTTTGGAGATAGTGTTAATCTTGATGCAAGATCGGTGCCACGGTTTACGTCAAAGCGTACCATAGGCTCGAAATTGTTTTTGGACGCACCGGTGGAAGTCCTAGGTGACGTGGGTCATGTGGAATCTCGTTCGGTCCATTTAGAGATGGTGTTAGTGTCGACGCAAGATAGGTGCGCCAGTTTGGCGCTAAACGTACCATAGGCTCGATATCGCGTTTTGGGACGCACCCGATGGAACTCCTAGGTGACGTGGGTCATGTTGGATCTCGTTCGGTCCGTTTGGAGATGGTGTTAGTGTCGATGTAAGATAGGTGCACGGTTTGCGCTAAACGTACCATAGGCTCAGATATCGTTTTGGACGCACCCGATGGAACTCCTAGGTTTCGTGGGTCATGTGGAATCTCGTTCGGTCCGTTTGGATATGTTGTTAGTGTTAGTGCAAGATAGGTGCACGGTTTGCGCCAAACGTACCATAGGCTCAGATATAATTTAGGATGCACCCGATGGTACTCCTAGGTGACGGGGGTCATGTGGAATCTTGTCCGGTCCGTATGGAGATGGTGTTAGTGTTAGTGCAAGATAGGTGCACGGTTTGCGCCAAACGTATCATAGGCTTAGATATCGTGTAGGTTGCACCCGATGGTACTCATAGGGACGAAGCTCAACTGGAAGCTTGTTTCGGTCCATTTCGAGATAGTGCTAATGTTAATGCAAGATCGGTGCACGGTTTGCGCCGAACGTAACATAGGCTCAGAAAACATTTTGGGCGCACCCGATGAAACTCCTAGGTGACATGGGTCATGTGGAATCTCGTTCGGTCCGTTTGGAGATGTTAGTGTTGATGTAAGATAGGTGCACGGTTTGCGTTAAACGTAACATAGGCACAGATATCGTTTTGGACGCACCCGATGGAACTCATAGGTGATGTGGGTCATGTGGAATCTTGTTCAGTACGTTTGGAGATGGTGTTAGTGTTGATGGAAGATTGGTGCACGATTTGCGCTAAATGTACCATAGGTTCCGATATCGTTTTTGACGCACCCTATGGAACTCCTAGGTGACGTGGGTCATGTGGAATCTCGTTCGGTCCGTTTGGAGATGGTGTTAGTGTTAGTGCAATATAGGTGCACGGTTTGTGCCAAACGTAATATAGGCTCAGATATCGTTTAGGACGCACCGAATGGTACTCCTTGGTGACGAAGCTCAATTGGAATCTCGTTTCAGTCCGTTTAGAGATAATGCTAATCTTGACGCATGATCAGTGCACGGTTTGCGTCGAACGTACCATAGGCTCGGAAATTGTTTTGGACGCACCCGATGGAAATCCTAAGTGACGTGGGTCATGTTGGATCTCGTTCGGTCCGTTTGGAGATGGTGTTAGTGTCGATGTTAGATAGGTGTACGGTTTGCGCTAAACGTACCATAGGCTCAGATATCATTTTGGACACACCCGATGGAACTCCAAGGTGATGTGGGTCATGTGGAATCACGTTCGGTCCGTTTGGAGATGGTGTTAGTGTTGATGGAAGATTGGTGCACGGTTTGCGCTCAATGTACCATAGGTTCAGATATCATTTTGGACGCACCCTATGGAACTCCTAGGTGACGTGGGTCATGTGGAATCTCGTTTGGTCCGTTTGAAGATGGTGTTAGTGTTAGAGAAAGATAGGTGCACGGTTTGTACCAAACGTAGCATAGGCTCAGATATCGTTTAGGACGCACCCGATGGTACTCCTAGGTGATGAAGCTCAACTGGAATCTCGTTTTGGTCTGTTTGGAGATAGTGTTAATCTTGACGCAAGATCGGTGCACGGTTTAGCGCGCCGAAGCGTACCATAAACTCGAGAAATTGTTTTGGACGCCTTTTGGTGGAAGTCCTAGGTGACGTGGGTCATGTCGTATCTCATTCGGTCCGTTTGGAGATGGTGTTAGTGTCGATGTAAGATAGGGGCACGGTTTGCGCTCAACGTACCATAGGCTCAGATATCGTTTTGGACGCACCCAATGGAACTCCTAGGTGATGTGGGTCATGTGGAATCTCGTTCGGTCCGTTTGGAGATGGTGTTAGTGTTGATGGAAGATTGGTGCACGGTTTGCGCTCAATGTACCATAGGTTCATATATCGTTTTGGACGCACCCTATGGAACTCCTAGGTGACGTGGGTCATGTGGACTCGTGTTCGGTCCGTTTGGAGATGGTGTTAGTGTTGATGGAAGATTGGTGCACGGTTTGCGCTCAATGTACCAAAGGTTCAGATATCATTTTGGATGCACCCTATGGAACTCCTAGGTGACGTGGGTCATGTGGAATCTCGTTTGGTCCGTTTGAAGATGGTGTTAGTGTTAGTGAAAAATAGGTGCACGGTTTGTGCCAAACGTAGCATAGTTTCAGATATCGTTTAGGACGCACCCGATGGTACTCCTAGGTGATAAAGCTCAACTGGAATCTCGTTTCGGTCTATTTCGAGATAGTGTTAATCTTGACGCAAGATTAGTGCACGGATTGCGTCGAACGTAGCATAGGCTTCGAAATTGTTTTGGACGCACCCGATGGAAGCCCTAGGTGACGTGGGTCATGTGGTATCTCGTTCGGTCCGTTTGGAGATGGTGTTAGTGTCGATGTAAGATAGGTGCACGGTTTGCGCTAAACGTACCATAGGCTCAGATATCGTTTTGGACTCACCCAATGGAACTCCTAGGTGATGTGGGTCATGTGGAATCTCGTTCGGTCCGTTCGGAGATGGTGTTAGTGTTGATGGAAGATTGGTGCACGGTTTGCGCTCAATGTACCATAGGTTCATATATCGTTTTGGACGCACCTTATGGAACTCCTAGGTGACGTGGTTCATGTGGAATCTCGTTTGGTCCGTTTGGAGGTGGTGTTAGTGTTAGTGCAAGATAGGTGCACGGTTTGTGCCAAACGTAGCATAGGCTCAGATATCGTTTAGGACGCACCCGATGGTACTCCTAGGTGATGAAGCTCAACTGGAATCTCGTTTTGGTCTGTTTGGAGATAGTGTTAATCTTGACGCAAGATCGGTGCACGGTTTGCGTCGAGCGTACCATAGGCTCAGAAATTGTTTTGGACGCACCCGGTGGAAGTCCTAGGTGACGTGGGTCATGTCGTATCTCATTCGGTCCGTTTGGAGATGGTGTTAGTGTCGATGTAAGATAGGGGCACGGTTTGCGCTCAACGTACCATAGGCTCAGATATCGTTTTGGACGCACCCAATGGAACTCCTAGGTGATGTGGGTCATGTGGAATCTCGTTCGATCCGTTTGGAGATGGTGTTAGTGTTGATGGAAGATTGGTGCACGGTTTGCGCTCAATGTACCATAGGTTCATATATCATTTTGGACGCACCCTATGGAACTCCTAGGTGACGTGGGTCATGTGGAATCGTGTTCGGTCCGTTTGGAGATGGTGTTAGTGTTGATGGAAGATTGGTGCACGGTTTGCGCTCAATGTACCATAGGTTCAGATATCATTTTGGATGCACCCTATGGAACTCCTAGGTGACGTGGGTCATGTTGAATCTCGTTTGGTCCGTTTGAAGATGGTGTTAGTGTTAGTGAAAAATAGATGCACGGTTTGTGCCAAACGTAGCATAGTTTCAGATATCGTTTAGGACGCACCCGATGGTACTCCTTCGTGACGAAGCTCAACTGGAAGCTTGTTTCGGTCCATTTCGAGATAGTGTTAATGTTGATGCAAGATCGGTGCACGGTTTGCGCCGAACGTAACATAGGCTCAGAAAACATTTTGGGCGCACCCGATGAAACTCCTAGGTGATGTGGGTCATGTGGAATCTCGTTCGGTCTATTTGGAGATGGTGTTAGTGTTAGTGCAAGACAGGTGCACGGTTTACGCCAAACGTACCATATGCTCAGATATAATTTAGGATGCACCCGATGGTACTCATAGGGACGAAGCTCAACTAGAAGCTCGTTTCGGTCTATTTGTAGATAGTGCTAACCTTGATGCAAGATCGGTGAACGGTTTGCGCCAAACGTACCATAGGCTCAGAAAACATTTTGGGCGCACCCGATGAAACTCCTAGGTGACGTGGGTCATGTGGAATCTCGTTCGGTCCGTTTGGAGATGTTGTTAGTGTTGATGTAAGATAGGTGCACGGTTTGCGTTAAACGTACCATAGGCATAGATATCATTTTGGACGCATCCGATGGAACTCATAGGTGATGTGGGTCATGTGGAATCTCGTTCAATATGTTTGGAGATGGTGTTAGTGTTGATGGAAGATTGGTGCACGATTTGCGCTAAACGTACCATAGGTTCAGATATCGTTTTTGACGCACCCTATGGAACTCCTAGGTGACGTGGGTCATGTGGAATCTCGTTCGGTCCATTTGGAGATGGTGTTAGTGTTAGTGCAATATAGGCGCACGGTTTGTGCGAAACGTAGCATAGGCTCAGATATCGTTTAGGACGCACCCAATGGTACTCCTTCGTGACGAAGCTCAACTGGAATCTCGTTTCGGTCCGTTTGGAGATAGTGCTAATCTTGACGCAAGATCAGTGCACGGTTTGCGTCGAACGTACCATAGGCTCAGAAATGGTTTTGGACGCACCCGATGGAAGTCCTAGGTGACATGGGTCATGTTGGGTCTCGTTCGGTCCGTTTGGAGATGGTGTTAGTGTCGATGTAAGATAGGTGCACGGTTTGCGCTAAACGTACCATAGGCTCAGATATCGTTTTGGACGCACCCAATGGAACTCCTAGGTGATGTGGGTCATGTGGAATCTCGTTGGGTCCGTTCGGAGATGGTTTTAGTGTTGATGGAAGATTGGTGCACGGTTTGCGCTCAATGTACCATAGGTTCATATATCGTTTTGGACGCACCCTATGGAACTCCTAGGTGACGTGGTTCATGTGGAATCTCGTTTGGTCCGTTTGGAGATGGTGTTAGTGTTAGTGCAAGATAGGTGCACGGTTTGTGCCAAACGTAGCATAGGCTCAGATATTGTTTAGGACGCACCCGATGGTACTCGTAGGTGATGAAGCTCAACTAGAATCTCATTTCGGTCCGTTTGGAGATAGTGTTAATCTTGATGCAAGATCGGTGCACGGTTTGTGTCGAACGTACCATAGGCTCAGAAATTGTTTTGGACGCACCCGGTGGAAGTCCTAGGTGACGTGGGTCATGTGGAATCTCGTTCAGCCCGTTTAGAGATGGTGTTAGTGTCAACGCAAGATAGGTGCACGGTTTGCGCTAAACGTACCATAGGCTCAGATATCGTTTTGGACGCACCCGATGGAACTCCTAGGTTTCGTGGGTCATGTGGAATATCGTTCGGTCCGTTTGGATATGGTGTTAGTGTTAGTGCAAGATAGGTGCACGGTTTGCGCCAAATGTAGCATAGGCTCAGATATAATTTAGGATGCACCCGATGGTACTCCTAGGTGACGTGGGTCATGTGGAATCTTGTCCGGTCCGAATGGAGATGGTGTTAGTGTTAGTGCAAGATAGGTGCACGGTTTGCGCCAAACGTACCATAGGCTCCGATATCGTTTAGGTTGCACCCGATGGTGCTCATAGGGACGAAGCTCAACTGGAAGCTTGTTTCGGTCCATTTCGAGATAGTGCTAATCTTGATGCAAGATCGGTGCACGATTTGCGCCGAACGTAACATAGGCTCAGAAAAGATTTTGGGCGCACCCGATGCCTAGGTGACGTGGGTCATGTGGAATCTCGTTCGGTCCGTTTGGAGATGTTGTTAGTGTTGATGTAAGATAGGTGCACGGTTTGCGTTAAACGTACCATAGGCACAGATATCGTTTTGGACGCACCCGATGGAACTCATAGGTGCTGTGGGTCATGTGGAATCTCGTTCGGTACGTTTGGAGATGGTGTTAGTGTTGATTGAAGATTGGTGCACGATTTGCTCTAAACGTACCATAGGTTCAGATATCGTTTTTGACGCACCCTATGGAACTCCTAGGTGACGTGGGTCATGTGGAATCTCGTTCGGTCCGTTTGGAGATGGTGTTAGTGTTAGTGCAATATAGGTGCACGGTTTGTGCCAAACGTAGCATAGGCTCAGATATCGTTTAGGACGCACCCAATGGTACTCCTTGGTGACGAAGCTCAACTGGAATCTCGTTTTGGTCCGTTTGGAGATAATGCTAATCTTGACGCATGATCAGTGCACGGTTTGCGTCGAACGTACCATAGGCTCGGAATTTGTTTTGGACGCACCCGATGGAAGTCCTAGGTGACGTGGGTCATGTTGGATCTCGTTCGGTCCGTTTGGAGATGGTGTTAGTGTCGATGTAAGATAGGTGCACGGTTTGCGCTAAACGTACCATAGGCTCAGATATCGTTTTGGACGCACCCGATGGAACTCCAAGGTGATGTGGGTCATGTGGAATCGCGTTCGGTCCGTTTGGAGATGGTGTTAGTGTTGATGGAAGATTGGTGCACGATTTGCGCTCAATGTACCATAGGTTCATATATCGTTTTGGACGCACCCTATGGAACTCCAAGGTGACGTGAGTCATGTGGAATCGCGTTCGGTCCGTTTGGAGATGGTGGTAGTGTTGATGGAAGATTGGTGCACGGTTTGCGCTCAATGTACCATAGGTTCAGATATCATTTTGGATGCACCCTATGGAACTCCTAGGTGACGTGGGTCATGTGGAATCTCGTTTGGTCCGTTTGAAGATGGTGTTAGTGTTAGTGAAAAATAGGTGCATGGTTTGTGCCAAACGTAGCATAGGCTCAGATATCGTTTAGGACGCACCCGATGGTACTCCTAGGTGATGAAGCTCAACTGGAATCTCGTTTCGGTCTGTTTGGAGATAGTGTTAATCTTGACGCAAGATCGGTGCACGGTTTGCGTCGAACGCATTACCATAGGCTTGAAATTATTTTGGGACGCACCCGATGGAAGTCCTTGGTGACGGAGTCATCTGGTATCTCGTTGGTCCGTTTGGAGATGGTGTTAGTGTCGATGTAAGATAGGTGCACGGTTTGCGCTAAACGTACCATAGGCTCAGATATCGTTTTGGACGCACCCAATGGAACTCCTAGGTGATGTGGGTCATGTGGAATCTCGTTCGGTCCGTTTGGAGATGGTGTTAGTGTTGATGGAAGATTGGTGCACGGTTTGCGCTCAATGTACCATAGGTTCACATATCGTTTTGGACGCACCCCATGGAACTCCTAGGTGACGTGGTTCATGTGGAATCTCGTTTGGTCCGTTTGGAGGTGGTGTTAGTGTTAGTGCAAGATAGGTGCACGGTTTGTGCCAAACGTAGCATAGGCTCAGATTTCGTTTAAGACGCACCCGATGGTACTCGTAGGTGACGAAGGTCAACTAGAATCTCGTTTCGGTCCGTTTGGAGATAGTGTTAATTTTGATGCAAGATCGGTGCACGGTTTGCGTCGAACGTACCATAGGCTCGGAAATTGTTTTGGACGCACCCGGTGGAAGTCCTTGGTGACGTGGGTCATGTGGAATCTCGTTCGGTCCGTTTGGAGATGGTGTTAGTGTCGATGTAAGATAGGTGCACGGTTTGCGCTAAACGTACCATAGGCTCAGATATCATTTTGGACGCACCCAATGGAACTCCTAGGTGATGTGGGTCATGTGGAATCTCGTTCGGTCCGTTTGGTGATGGTGTTAGTGTTGATGGAAGATTGGTGCACGGTTTGCGCTCAATGTACCATAGGTTCATATATCGTTTTGGACGCACCCTATGGAACTCCTAGTTGACGTGGTTCATGTGGAATCTCGTTTGGTCCTTTTGGAGATGGTGTTAGTGTTAGTGCAAGATAGGTGCACTGTTTGTGCCAAACGTAGCATAGGCTCAGATATCATTTAGGACACACCCGATGGTACTCGTAGGTGACGAAGCTCAACTGGAATCTTGTTTCTGTCCGTTTGGAGATAGTGTTAATCTTGATGCAAGATCGGTGCACGGTTTGTGTCGAACGTACCATAGGCTCAGAAATTGTTTTGGACGCACCCGGTGGAAGTGTTAGGTGACGTGGGTCATGTGGAATCTCGTTCGGTCCGTTTAGAGATGTTGTTAGTGTCGACGCAAGATAGGTGCAGGGTTTGCGCTAAACGTACCATAGGCTCAGATATCGTTTTGGACGCACCCGATGGAACTCCTAGGTTTCGTGGGTCATGTGGAATCTCGTTCGGTCCGTTTGGATATGGTGTTAGTGTTAGTGCAAGATAGGTGCACGGTTTGCGCCAAACGTACCATAGGCTCAGATATAATTTAGGATGCACCCGATGGTACTCCTAGGTGACGTGGGTCATGTGGAATCTTGTCCGGTCCGTATGGACATGGTGTTAGTGTTAGTGCAAGAAAGGTGCACGGTTTGCGCCAAACGTACCATAGGCTCATATATCGTTTAGGTTGTACCCGATGGTACTCATAGGGACGAAGCTCAACTGGAAGCTTGTTTCGGTCCATTTCGAGATAGTGCTAATCTTGATGCAAGATCGGTGCACGGTTTGTGCCGAACGTAACATAGGCTCAGAAAACATTTTGGGCGCACCCGATGAAACTCCTAGGTGACGTGGGTCATGTGGAATCTCATTCGGTCCGTTTGGAGATGTTGTTAGCGTCGATGTAAGATAGGTGATTGGTTTGCGCTAAACGTACCATAGGCTCAGATATCGTTTTGGACGCACCCGATGGAACTCATAGGTGATGTGGGTCATGTGGAATCTCGTTCAGTACGTTTGGAGATGGTGTTAGTGTTGATGGAAGATTGGTGCACGATTTGCGCTAAACGTACCATAGGTTCAGATATCATTTTTGACGCACCCTATGGAACTCCTAGATGACGTGGGTCATGTGGAATCTCGTTCGGTCCGTTTGGAGATGGCTTTAGTGCTAGTGCAATATAGGTGCACGGTTTGTGCCAAACGTAGCATAGGCTCAGATATCGTTTAGGACGCACCCAATGGTACTCCTTCATGACGAAGCTCAACTAGAATCTCGTTTTGGTCCGTTTGGAGATAGTGCTAATCTTGACGCAAGATCAGTGCACGGTTTGCGTCGAACGTAGCATAGGCTCAGAAATTGTTTTGGACGCACCCGATGGAAGTCCTAGGTGACATGGGTCATGTTGGATCTCGTTCGGTCCGTTTGGAGATGGTGTTAGTGTCGATGCAAGATAGGTGCACGGTTTGCGCTAAACGTACCACAGGCTCAGATATCGTTTTGGACGCACCCGATGGAACTCTAAGGTGATGTGGGTCATGTGGAATCGCGTTCGGTCCATTTGGAGATGGTGTTAGTGTTGATGGAAGATTGGTGCACGGTTTGCAATCAATGTACCATAGGTTCAGATATCATTTTGGTCGCACCCTATGGAACTCCTAGGTGACGTGGGTCATGTGGAATCTCGTTTGGTCCATTTGAAGATGGTGTTAGTGTTAGTGAAAGATAGGTGCACGATTTGTGCCAAACGTAGCATAGGCTCAGATATCGTTTAGGACGCACCCGATGGTACTCCTAGGTGATGAAACTCAACTGGAATCTCGTTTCAGTCTGTTTGGAGATAGTGTTAATCTTGACGCAAGATCGGTGCACGGTTTGCGTCGAACGTACCATAGGCTCAGAAATTGTTTTGGACGCACCCGGTGGAAGTCCTAGGTGACGTGGGTCATGTCGTATCTCATTCGGTCCGTTTGGAGATGGTGTTAGTGTCGATGTAAGATAGGTGCATGGTTTGCGCTAAACGTACCATAGGCTCAGATATCGTTTTGGACGCACCCAATGGAACTCCTAGGTGATGTGGGTCATGTGGAATCTCGTTCGGTCCATTTGGAGATGGTGTTAGTGTTGATGGAAGATTGGTGCACGGTTTGCGCTCAATGTACCATAGGTTCATATATCGTTTTGGACGCACCCTATGGAACTCCTAGGTGACGTGGGTCATGTGGAATCGCGTTCGGTCCGTTTGGAGATGGTGGTAGTGTTGATGGAAGATTGGTGCACGGTTTGCGCTCAATGTACCATAGGTTCAGATAGCATTTTGGATGCACCCTATGGAACTCCTAGGTGACGTGGGTCATGTGGAATCTCGTTTGGTCCGTTTGAAGATGGTGTTAGTGTTAGTGAAAAATAGGTGCACGGTTTGTGCCAAACGTAGCATAGGCTCAGATATCGTTTAGGACGCACCCGATGGTACTCCTAGGTGATGAAGCTCAACTGGAATCTCGTTTCGGTCTGTTTGGAGATAGTGTTAATCTTGACGCAAGATCGGTGCACGGTTTGCGTCGAACGTACCATAGGCTTGGAAATTATTTTGGACGCACCCGATGGAAGTCCTAGGTGACGTGAGTCATCTGGTATCTCGTTCGGTCCGTTTGGAGATGGTGTTAGTGTCGATGTAAGATAGGTGCACGGTTTGCGCTAAACGTACCATAGGCTCAGATATCGTTTTGGACGCACCCAATGGAACTCCTAGGTGATGTGGGTCATGTGGAATCTCGTTCGGTCCGTTTGGAGATGGTGTTAGTGTTGATGGAAGATTGGTGCACGGTTTGCGCTCAATGTACCATAGGTTCACATATCGTTTTGGACGCACCCCATGGAACTCCTAGGTGACGTGGTTCATGTGGAATCTCGTTTGGTCCGTTTGGAGGTGGTGTTAGTGTTAGTGCAAGATATGTGCACGGTTTGTGCCAAACGTAGCATAGGCTCAGATTTCGTTTAAGACGCACCCGATGGTACTCGTAGGTGACGAAGCTCAACTAGAATCTCGTTTCGGTCCGTTTGGAGATAGTGTTAATCTTGATGCAAGATCGGTGCACGGTTTTTGTCGAACGTACCATAGGCTCGGAAATTGTTTTGGACGCACCCGGTGGAAGTCCTAGGTGACGTGGGTCATGTGGAATCTCGTTCGGTCCATTTAGAGATGGTGTTAGTGTCGACGCAAGATAGGTGCACGGTTTGCGCTAAACGTACCATAGGCTCAGATATCGTTTTGGACGCACCCGATGGAACTCCTAGGTTTCGTGGGTCATGTGGAATCTCGTTCGGTCCGTTTGGATGTGGTGTTAGTGTTAGTGCAAGATAGGTGCACGGTTTGCGCCAAACGTACCATAGGCTCAGATATAATTTAGGATGCACCCGATGGTACTCCTAGGTGACGGGGTCATGTGGAATCTTGTCCGGTCCCGTATGGAGATGGTGTTAGTGTTAGTGCAAGATAGGCACGCTTTTGCGTAAACGTATCATAGGCTTAGATATCGTAGGTTGCACCCGATGGTACTCATAGGGACGAAGCTCAACTGGAAGCTTGTTTCGGTCCATTTCGAGATAGTGCTAATGTTAATGCAAGATCGGTGCACGGTTTGCGCCGAACGTAACATAGGCTCAGAAAACATTTTGGGCGCACCCGATGAAACTCCTAGGTGACGTGGGTCATGTGGAATCTCGTTCGGTCCGTTTGGAGATGTTGTTAGTGTTGATGTAAGATAGGTGCACGGTTTGCGTTAAACGTACCATAGGCACAGATATCGTTTTGGACGCACCCGATGGAACTCATAGGTGATGTGGGTCATGTGGAATCTCGTTCAGTACGTTTGGAGATGGTGTTAGTGTTGATGGAAGATTGGTGCACGATTTGCGCTAAACGTACCATAGGTTCCGATATCGTTTTTGACGCACCCTATGGAACTCCTAGGTGACGTGGGTCATGTGGAATCTCGTTCGGTCCGTTTGGAGATGGTGTTAGTGTTAGTGCAATATAGGTGCACGGTTTGTGCCAAACGTAGCATAGGCTCAGATATCGTTTAGGACGCACCGAATGGTACTCCTTGGTGACGAAGCTCAATTGGAATCTCGTTTCAGTCCGTTTAGAGATAATGCTATTCTTGACGCATGATCAGTGCACGGTTTGCGTCGAACGTACCATAGGCTCGGAAATTGTTTTGGACGCACCCGATGGAAATCCTAAGTGACGTGGGTCATGTTGGATCTCGTTCGGTCCGGTTGGAGATGATGTTAGTGTCGATGTAAGATAGGTGTACGGTTTGCGCTAAACGTACCATAGGCTCAGATATCATTTTGGACGCACCCGATGGAACTCCAAGGTGATGTGGGTCATGTGGAATCGCGTTCGGTCCGTTTGGAGATGGTGTTAGTGCTGATGGAAGATTGGTGCACGGTTTGCGCTCAATGTACCATAGGTTCAGATATCATTTTGGACGCACCCTATGGAACTCCTAGGTGACGTGGGTCATGTGGAATCTCGTTTGGTCTGTTTGAAGATGGTGTTAGTGTTAGAGAAAGATAGGTGCACGGTTTGTGCCAAACGTAGTATAGGCTCAGATATCGTTTAGGACGCACCGATGGTACTCCTAGGTGATGAAGCTCAACTGGAATCTCGTTTGGGTCTGTTTGGAGATAGTGTTAATCTTGGACGCTAAAAATCGGTGCACGGTTTGCGTCGAACGCACTATAGGCTCAGAAATTGTTTTGGACGCACCGGTGGAAGTCCTAGGTGACGTGGGTCATGTCGTATCTCATTCGGTCCGTTTGGAGATGGTGTTAGTGTCGATGTAAGATAGGGGTACGCGGTTTGCGCTCAACGTACCATAGGCTCGAGATATCGCTTTTGGACGCACCCAATGGAACTCCTAGGTGATGTGGGTCATGTGGAATCTCGTTCGGTCCGTTTGGAGATGGTGTTAGTGTTGATGGAAGATTGGTGCACGGTTTGCGCTCAATGTACCATAGGTTCATATATCATTTTGGACGCACCCTATGGAACTCCTAGGTGACGTGGGTCATGTGGAATCGTGTTCGGTCCGTTTGGAGATGGTGTTAGTGTTGATGCAAGATTGGTGCATTGTGGCAGAACCTCCTAAATTATAGGGCCCACATGCACCTGTCACTGTCCAACGACCTTTGACAATTATGCATATGTTACCGATAACTTAAGAAGACTGTCGGGTGTCCTCAGAGAACCCCGAATCATCCACGATTTCCGAGCAGGATCACATTACAGAGTCATTGCAGTATTACAACATTTATCCAAATATCAACACAGAGTAAATCAGCGGAAGTCTTACAATAACTTAGTTTACAAAACATTTGTTTCAAACCTTACAAACTAAGTTCGATTATTATTACAAAACGTAGTAGTGGAGTGGCATTATAATATATACAAAACACACAAATATCACTGCCCTGCCCAAGGGCCACACATTACTTATCATCAACGCACTGAACAACAGTCATGCAGCACGATCCAAAACAGATCTGCTCATGAGCCTCACCTGCAACAAGGGTCAACAAACCCTGAGTACGAAAGTACTCAACAAGACTTAACCGAAATGAAAACTGATAAGACTCAGGAATGCAGGCTCAGGGATTCAAGGTATGGCTTTAACAATAATCAAAGTTCTTTTGCTTAAAAGCACTTTAACAAAATTCTTTGTATCAATATTTAAAATCTCATCAGATCATATACAAAGCTGACACGATCCGTATTAAGATCATGAAACTTCATATCCAACACTTTCTCGAACCATTCTCGATTTCCAGTTATTAATACTACGATGATGAACAGAGAAGCGAGTCTCCATAACCGAGGAGCAACGACGATTCGAATCGATTATTAACCCAGCTGGGACTTCCAGACCACACGACATATGTAGGTCCCTGACCTACATATACCAACCTACCCTTGGATCCTCTAAACAAGAACGGGTCCGCGCCACCCGAGAGCACAGCACACCTCAAATCCGGCCACATTCCAGCCACGAGGGTACACGCTACTCCCGCCATCTCTCCACTCCCAGTGCGCGAGTAGCCATTCTCGTAATAGAATAGCCAAGTTAAGGCTTACCGGAGTATGTGGTTAGTACTACAAAGTCTCACCATAAGCAGTTCACCAACTGTACGGACCTTAATCGACACAAAGGAAGAACCCGCTCACAAGACATTACGTGTCTTGTGGCTCACACACACCGAGTCCGCCCGGTCTAGATTTATTACTCCACATTGCCATATCACATGATAACATAAGTGACCAAAGTTCCATTTAAAACTCGCAGTGACGGGTAATCACCCAACTCGATCGGTCTAAGCGAGCTAAGCATAACTAGGCATATACGATTTTAAACGGGTAACAAGGTAGATATGGAACAACAAGGTTGATAATGCAACAATTAGGTTTCCACTTGACTTCTAATCACTTAATGCAGTATTGAAAAGCAAAAGCGAAATCAATTTGTAAAATACAAGGTAGGGTTATATGCATCCGGGCTTGCCTTCGTTGACGGAAAAGTCCGGCTTCCTGCGACGTTTCACAAGTCTTCGATCCGACCTCAACAGACAGATCAACCTCCTCCGCAACTTGATTAACTACCACGTGCTCACCTTCGTTTACTACACGTAGTAACATTGCCATGCTTAACATGATGTGGAATATGAAACATGATGCTCGATGATGGATACAAAAATAAATAAATTGGATACAATTTTTCTTCGCAGTACAGTTACAAACCAAATTAACCAAACCATATTCGTAACTGATGAGACCACGCTAGCACCGGTCACTTTGGTGAACTCTCCGACCACTATGGTGAACTATCCGACCACTATGGTGAACTATCCGACCACTACGGTGAACTATCCGACCACTATGGTGAACTATCCGACCACTACGGTGAACTATCCGACCACTACGGTGAACTATCCGACCACTACGGTGAACTATCCGACCACTACGGTGAACTATGCGAAGCAAAGATCGTCGGTAAGGGAGAACCGCGCATCGCAGCGATCAAAATGAGTAAACAACAAGCGATTTAAAGACTACAAGATCAAAACGAAACCGTAAGTACACCGATTATGCATAACGGCTCACCAAAAACTCGCCACGATGACACGCCCGCGGCGGTGAAGTTCTTGACCTCGAGGAAGAAAAAACGTGGACAGCGAAGTTCTCGGCAATTTCAAAGCGATCAAGGCTAGCTATTTGGATTCGCAAGGAAAAGACGGAACTAGGACGGCTTTTACCGAGATGGCAACAGCAGCGCTTAGGGAGACAATGCGAGCTTGTTGGAGCGATGACAACGACGGTGGTGAAAACAAAGGAAGAAAAAGCGACGATGACGACGTCTTGGTACTTATAGCGCGCAGAAGCTCAAGGAAGCCACGACGAGCTATTTCCGTACAAGCGACATCAAAGACGGCCACGACACGCCTGGAACACCGAAGAAGGAACGACGGCAATGTAGCTTAGGCGGTGAACACTGTTCACAAAAATTACAAAATTGCCATACGCCAAAAATTCACAATTTACTCTCAAATTTTTCATAACAACTCAAAAATCTCCAAAACAAAAGTTGTTCAAAATTGAAAGTTCTACAACTTTGCTTCTATAACCATCTCCTAATTCTGTCTAGATTTTGAAATGGATTTTCAGGGTAGGATTTAAATGCTGAAAAGCGGAATTTTCTCGAAAAATTCAAAATCCAAACAAACTTTGAATTTAAGTCAAACAATACAATTCAACACATACCACATGAATATAAACTTGTTTTAGTGTATGCATCTCAAAGTTTTCACCAAATGCCAAATGCTTTGCAATGCATATGATGACATGTCGTTTTAGTATTTTAAACACCCGAGGTGTTACAATCCTTCCCTAAAAAGAAATCTCGCCCGAGATTCAAAGCCATAGAGTAAGTAATGGAAAAGGAAATGTGTTAATCCAAAACATCCCGAACTCTTCCATAAAACAAGTGAGGTTTCTTTACAAAACACTATTTGTAGTAACCGAGCTCAACTAACATTATCTATTCTATATTGACGCTAGAAACTCGAAATTTTTCTAACAAGTAATCTTGATTCCCGTGTAGCTTCCTCTTGGAATGTTGATTCCATTGTATTTTATAGAACTTTATTGTCCTCCTTCGAGTAACACGATCTTTCCGAGCCAACACTCGGATAGGATATTCGAATAAGTCAAATCGATTCAAGTCCTACCCTTCAATCTCAACATTCTCCTTTCAGCACACTCGGAGACACTTCTTCAATTGAGAAACATGGAATACATCATGTAATCTGGCGATAGATGTTCTGGTAATTTCAAGCGATAGGCCACTTTTCCATACCTCTCCAAAATTTGAAATGGTCCAATATATCGAGGTGCTAACTTGCCTTTAACACCAAAACGAGTAACTCCCTTCATTGGTGATACTTTAAGATACACAAAGTCCCCTTTGTTAAACGTCAATGGTCGACGCGCCGCTTATCTCGCATAACTCTTTTGTCGGGATCTGAGCTATCTTCAAATTACTTTGTATTTGCCTAACCTTGTCTTCTGTTTCTTTCACAAGATCAACTCCAAAGAATCTTCTTTCTCCAAGCTCGAGACCAACTCAACGATGTTCGCATCAACGACCATAGAGTGCTTCAAATGGAGCCATTCTAATGCTTTCACGATAACTATTGTTATATGAGAACTCAGCCAAAGGCAAACACTCATCCCACTTCTTGGAATAGTTAAGGACACAACACCTTAACATATCTTCAAGTACTTGATTGACTCTTTCGAATCGTCCATCATACGTGGGTGATAGGTCAGTACTAAATGCAGAAGCTTGGTTCCCAACGAAGAATGTAATTGTTTCCAAAGCTCGGAGACAAACTGTGTACCCCTATCTGACACTATGGTCTTTGGTACTCCATGTAGGCTCATAATTCTTGCTAAATATATCTTGGCATATTGAACAGTAGAATATGTATTCCGGACCGGAATAAAATGTGCTGACTTGGTTAGTCGATCCACAATCACCCATACTGAGTCAAATCCCTTTGATGTCTTGGGTAGACCAACAATAAAGTCCATACTTATATCCTCCCACTTCCAAGCTGGAATAGGTAATGGTTGTAATTCTCCAGCAGACCTCAAATGTATAGCTTTCACTTTCTGACAAGTATCACACTTTGCTATATACCTTGCAATTTCTATCTTCATTTTGGTCCACCAAAACCTTTGTTTTAAGTCATGGTACATCTTGTTGCTTCCCGGATGGATAGATAACCTAGTAGCATGTGCCTCATCTAGAATTGACTGCCGTAACTCAGGAACTTTTGGTACCACCAGGCGATCCTTGAACCATAACACATCTTCATCATCTATGTTAAAGCATTCCGCTTTTCCATTCTTGACTTTTTCCTTGATATGGGCTATACCCTTATTTTCCTTCTGAGCAGCAATTACTTGATCTCGAATAGTGGCTTCAACAATTATGTTGGTCAAATTGCCCTGTTGAATTACATCTACATTCAACTTCTCCATCTCTTGACATAAGGTCAAACCCATTGTTCTTACTTTCAGGCAATTGCAATAACTTTTGCGACTTAGAGCATCTGCAACCACATTTGCTTTTCCAGGATGATAATGCACTTCTAAGTTATAATCTTTAATCAGCTCTAACCATCTTCTTTGTCGCATATTCAATTCTGACTGAGTAAAGATATACTTTAAGCTCTTATGGTTCAGATATATATGGCATGTATTACCAAGTAGGTAATGCCGCCAAATCTTCAAAGAATGGACCACAGCTGCTAACTCCAAATCATGAGTCGGATAGTGCTCTTCCTGTTGCTTAAGTTGCCTAGATGCATAAGCAATGACTCGGCCTTCTTGCATCAACACACATCCAATACCAATACCCGACGCATCACAATAGACGTCAAATGACTTCTCGATGTCAGGTTGGGCTAATACTGGTGCAGTGGTCAACAATCTCTTCAAAGTCTGAAAAGCCTTTTCACAGTCAGACGACCAAATAAACTTGACTTGGTTCTTCAACAACTCAAGAATGGACTTTGACACTTTAGAGAAATCTGGAATAAACCGACGGTAATACCCCGCCAATCCCGTAAAACTCCTAACTTCATGAGCTGTGGTTGGCGGTTTCCAATCAAGAACATCCTTCACTTTGCTTGGATCAATGAAACTCCTTCCACCGACAAGACATGTCCAAGAAATTGTACTTCCTTAAGCCAAAACTCACACTTTTTGAACTTTGCATATAGTTGATGTTCTCTCAAACGAGTCGTAACAATTCGAGATGTTCCGCATGTTCTTCCTTACTCTTGGAATATACTAGAATGTCATCAATAAATAAACACCACTACGAATTTGTCTAGCTCGGGCATGAATCTTTGAATTCATCAAATACATGAAATGAGCTGGAGCATTGGTCAAACCAAAAGACATGACCAAATATTCATATAATCCATATCTTGTGGTAAATGCCGTTTTGGGAATATCTTTGAGCTTTATCTTGATTTGGTGATATCCTCGACCTCAAATCTATCTTGAGAAAACTTTGGCTCGGCCATTGATCAAAAAGCAAATCTATCCGAGGTAATGGATACTTATTCTTGATGGTCACTTCATTCAGCGGACGGTAGTCGACACATAACCTCAAGGTCTCATCTTTCTTTTTCACAAAATTGCCGGACATCCCCAAGGTGATGAACTAGGTTGGATAAATCCCTTATCAATCAATTCTTGCAATCTGAGTCTTCAACTCGGCTAACTCCTTAGGTGGCATCCTATAAGCTCTCCGAGAAATAGGAGCTGTTCCGAGTTTCAATTCTATGTTAAATCGGACATCTCTATCTCGGTGGTAGACCGGGTAATTCTTTAGGAAACACATCAGAAATTCACATACTACCGGGATATCTCTAATCTCTTTGACGACAGCTTGCACAAACTTTGCCCACCGATCTTCTTAAGGTTGGAAGTTGGATAAGAAGTTGAGAAGCACTGGCGGCAAACTTACCCTTATAGTTCTATTCAAAGCATTTATAATGACCTTATCTTTGATACATCCAATTCATTCCCAAAATTACATCTATATCCACGGTCCTTTAGGATAATCATGGTAGTGGGAAAAATATGCCCACCTGTGTTTATGGGTACCTGGTATACCATTTCCTTAGTACATGAGGCGCCCCCAAGCGATGTATAAAGAAATTTTCCTTTGTTGTCCCAATTGAAATTTCATACTTCACAACAAATGCTCTATTGATGAAGGAATGCGATGCACCGTAATCAAAAAAAGTATAATCGCAGGATGATTGGCAACAGAAACATACCCATCATCACTTTGGCTCTCCTTCGTGAATTTCCCGGCTTGAATATAGAAAACCCTTCCCGTCTTCCTCTCATCTTTGCCCTTCCGAGCATTACGATTGTGGTTCTTGTTTGGTGCTTGACCTGTTGTTGATTGGCGAGGGGCCTTCGATAATTTTGATTAGCTCGCCTAGGATATGGACATTCCCTAGAGAAATGACCGGTCCTCCCACAATTGTAACACACGGATAGTTGTGACCCTGTGATGTTGGAGCATTACCACTAGGAACATTGGTTGTTGTGAGTTCGGATAGGTTATAGCAGGACGGACATTTGATCATTGCTGTTCGGCTTGGAACTCATGGCGGACAATAAGGAGGACGATAATGGTTTCTTGGATGATAAATCACTCTCTGCCTCTTTTGGTTTCCACCAAAAGGTCCAGACCAACACATTCTTTTTTTCTTCTTGAGCTCCTTATGTTGCCGATACTTTGCCTCTGAAGCAAGTGCAATATTTATCGCCTCATGATAAGTGATATTGGTACACAGTTGTCATCATTGTCTGCAGATTTGGTATTCAGACCTCTCATGAACCATTTCTTTTTCTTGGCATCCGTATTGACATGTTTCGGTGCATATTGTGACGGTGATTGAATCTTCCTACATATCGCATCACAGTTTGATCTCCTTGCTTCAAGGCAAGGAACTCTTCTAACTTCATAGCCATCACTCCTTGAGAGGATATAATAGGCTCTAAAAGCGAAGACGAAACTCTATCCAAGTTAATGGAACACCTCTGGGTTGCATGGCCACAAGGTTTGCATACCAAGCAAGCACGGCATTTGCACCTCTAAGTTGTTGGGCGGCAAACACCGCTTCGAAACTCCGTGCAATGAATAAGATCAAATTTACATTCCATGGTCCTAAGCCGGTCCATCACCTCCAATGGTTCATCGACCTTAGTGAACACTTTGGGGTTTTGTATCCGTGAAGTCAACATATGTAGCCTCATGCCCGTTAGGATTGCGTCCATGATTTCTATGCATCGATTTTGATTACTTTGAGCCATCTCATGAAGCAAACGAGAATTTTCCACACCACATTGACTAATGCAATGATAGCATCACCAAATTGGTCGGCATTGGTGACGGGTTGGGGATATCATCATCATCTTGTGAAGTACCGTGAATATGCGATCCTCAGCGTCTGACGCATCTGCTCATAACAAACCAAACTTTATTCACAAGCCTTTATTCAAAGATCCTAAAGCTTACTACAACGCATTACATCGGTGCCACTTATTTAAACACAAGACCACATCTAAACCGGACTACTTAACTTAACTAGAAGTAATTATTTCACAACTCTACTCCTTTTGTGATTACATCAAACTTCGTGCTCGGTATCCATTCCGGAATTATTACCGCCTTCATTATCACTTTCATCAATCATTACTAATTCTTGGGATCTTCTTCTTCTTCCGATTCACTTTCATCGGCAAGGATGACACGGGATCCAATGCATCAACTTGGGGTTCATGATTTGGATCTAGGAGATTGCTTAGCCTATGAACTTCCCTCATGAGATATGTATTATGCTCTTCTAAGTCTTCTACATAAAATTCTAACTCATGAGTTCTAACTCTAGCTACATTTTCCCTATGCCAAGCTTCATTCCTTCCTTCCACTGCACGAACTAACATACGTTCAGCTCCTCGTGAGTTGTGGTAAGACGCCTTAATTGTTCCTGTAATCTGCCCACCTGAATGGCGTCCATAGCCCTATCTCTAGTAGCTTGGGCTAACTCTGCAGAAATCCTCTGTATCTCTGCCGGAGGATCAGGCCTAGCGCTGCTACTGCTAGCACCATCATTCCTAGGGGCAAGTTGGTGACGAGGAACTCCTTTGGGTCCAGTGGACTTACGGGGCGTCATCTTGGCACGAGCCATACTGAAGGAAACCAATTTAATCCAAGTAAGACCACTTGATCAAAGTCTAAAGAGCAGCTATGATGGATTACATTCCTCAAATCAGACTCATTACTCAACTCCAGACTAAGAGGTGAAGGAAGTAAAGAGTGAATTATTCATGATGCATGAATCGTTCTTACGAACAACATCAAAGTTTATAATGCACATAAACAACATTTATTTTTATTTAGGGCATAGTAAAATTACTACTCCACCACACAAGACCCTTTTAATCAAATAAGGAATGGTGAGAAAGAAATAAGATAAGTCAGAAGCAATTTGGACCAAACTATCAAGTTAAATTTAGTCATCCAAATCATTTTGAAGTTTTTGTAAAACAATACAACAAAAACCTTGTAACGATCGCTCTGATACCATTCTGTGGCAGAACCTCCTAAATTATAGGGCCCACATGCACCTGTCACTGTCCAACGACCTTTGACAATTATGCATATGTTACCGATAACTTAAGAAGACTGTCGGGTGTCCTCAGAGAACCCCGAATCATCCACGATTTCCGAGCAGGATCACATTACAGAGTCATTGCAGTATTACAACATTTATCCAAATATCAACACAGAGTAAATCAGCGGAAGTCTTACAATAACTTAGTTTACAAAACATTTGTTTCAAACCTTACAAACTAAGTTCGATTATTATTACAAAACGTAGTAGTGGAGTGGCATTATAATATATACAAAACACACAAATATCACTGCCCTGCCCAAGGGCCACACATTACTTATCATCAACGCACTGAACAACAGTCATGCAGCACGATCCAAAACAGATCTGCTCATGAGCCTCACCTGCAACAAGGGTCAACAAACCCTGAGTACGAAAGTACTCAACAAGACTTAACCGAAATGAAAACTGATAAGACTCAGGAATGCAGGCTCAGGGATTCAAGGTATGGCTTTAACAATAATCAAAGTTCTTTTGCTTAAAAGCACTTTAACAAAATTCTTTGTATCAATATTTAAAATCTCATCGATCATATACAAAGTCGACACGATCCGTATTAAGATCATGAAACTTCATATCCAACACTTTCTCGAACCATTCTCGATTTCCAGTTATTAATACTACGATGATGAAGAGAAAGCGAGTCTCCATAACCGAGGAGCAACGACGATTGAATCGATTATTAACCCAATTGGGACTTCAGACCACACGACATATGTAGGTCCACGACCTACATATACCAACCTACCCTTGGATCCTCTAAACAAGAACGGGTCCGCGCCACCCGAGAGCACAAAGACACCTCAAATCCGCCACATTCCAGCCACGAGGGTACACGCTACTCTCCGCCATCTCTCCACTCCCAAAGGCGCGAGTAGCCATTCTCGTAATAGAATAGCCAAGTTAAGGCTTACCGGAGTATGTGGTTAGTACTACAAAGTCTCACCGCAAGCGGTTCACCAACGGTACGGACCTTAATCGACACAAAGGAAAGAACCCGCTCACAAGACATTACCGTGTCTTGTGGCTCACACACACCGAGTCCGCCCGGTCTAGATTTATTACTCCACATTGCCATATCACATGATAACATAAGTGACCAAAGTTCCATTTAAAACTCGCAGTGATGGGTAATCACCCAACTCGATCGGTCTAAGCAGAGCTAAGCATAACTAGGCATATACGATTTTAAACGGGTAACAAGGTAGATATGGAACAACAAGGTTGATAATGCAACAATTAGGTTTCCACTTGACTTCTAATCACTTAATGCAGTATTGAAAAGCAAAAGCGAAATCAATTTGTAAAATACAAGGTAGGGTTATATGCATCCGGGCTTGCCTTCGTTGACGGAAAAGTCCGGCTCTGCGACGTTTCACAAGTCTTCGATCCGACCTCACAGACAGATCAACCTCCTCCAAGAACTTGATTAACTACCACGTGCTCACCTTCGTTTACTACACGTAGTAACATTGCCATGCTTAACATGATGTGGAATATGAAACATGATGCTCGATGATGGATACAAAAATAAATAAATTGGATACAATTTTTCTTCGCGAAGACACGATTACAAACCAAATTAACCAAACCATATTCGTGAATCGATGAGACCACGCTTAGCACCGGTCACTTTGGTGAACTCTCCGACCACTATGGTGAACTATCCAGACCACTACGGTGAACTATCCGACCACTACGGTGAACTATCCGACCACTACGGTGAACTATCCGACCACTACGGTGAACTATCCGACCACTACGGTGAACTATCCGACCACTACGGTGAACTATGCGAAGCAAAGATCGTCGGTAAGGGAGAACCGCGATCGCAGCGATCAAAATGAGTAAACAACAACCGATTTAAAGACTACAGACATCAAAACGAAACCGTAAGTACACCGACATGCATAACGGCTCACCGAAAAACTCGCCACGATGACACGCCAAGCGGTGAAGTTGCTTGACCTCGAGGAAGAAAAACGTGGACAGCGAGTTCTCGGCAATTTCAGGCGATCAAGGCTAGCTGGCTGGATTCGCAAGGAAAAGACGGAACTAGGACGGCCTTTACCGAGATGGCAACAGCGCTAGGGAGACAATGCGAGCTTGTTGGAGCGATGACAACGACGGTGGTGAAAACAAAGGAAGAAAAACGACGATGACGACGTCTTGGTACTTATAGCGCGGCGCAGAAGCTCAAGGAAGCCACGACGGAGCTATTTCCGTGCCAGCGCGACATCAAAGACGGCCACGACACGCCTGGAACACCGAAGAAGGAACGACGGCAATGTAGCTTAGGCGGTGAACACTGTTCACAAAAATTACAAAATTGCCATACGCCAAAAATTCACAATTTACTCTCAAATTTTTCATAACAACTCAAAAATCTCCAAAAACAAAAGTTGTTCAAAATTGAAAGTTCTACAACTTTGCTTCTATAACCATCTCCTAATTCTATCTAGATTTTGAAATGGATTTTCAGGGTAGGATTTAAATGCTGAAAAGCGGGAATTTTCTCGAAAAATTCAAAATCCAAACAAACTTTGAATTTAAGTCAAACAATACAATTCAACACATACCACATGAATATAAACTTGTTTTAGTGTATGCATCTCAAAGTTTTCACCAAATGCCAAATGCTTTGCAATGCATATGATGACATGTCAGGTTTTAGTATTTTAAACACCCGAGGTGTTACATGCATGGTTTGCGCTCAATGTACCATAGGTTCAGATATCATTTTGGATGCACCATATGGAACTCCTAGGTGACGTGGGTCATGTGGAAACTCGTTTGGTCTGTTTGAAGATGGTGTTAGTGTTAGTGAAAAATAGGTGCACGGTTTGTGCCAAACGTAGCATAGTTTCAGATATCGTTTAGGACGCACCCGATGGTACTCCTAGGTGATGAAGCTCAACTGGAATCTCGTTTCGGTCTGTTTGGAGATAGTGTTAATCTTGACGCAAGATCGGTGCACGGTTTGCGTCGAGCGTACCATAGGCTCAGAAATTGTTTTGGACGCACCTGGTGGAAGTCCTAGGTGACGTGGGTCATGTCGTATCTCATTCGGTCCGTTTGGAGATGGTGTTAGTGTCGATGTAAGATAGGGGCACGGTTTGCGCTCAACGTACCATAGGCTCAGATATCGTTTTGGACGCACCCAATGGAACTCCTAGGTGATGTGGGTCATGTGGAATCTCGTTCGGTCCGTTTGGAGATGGTGTTAGTGTTGATGGAAGATTGGTGCACGGTTTGCGCTCAATGTACCATAGGTTCAGATATCATTTTGGACGCACCCTATGGAACTCCTAGGTGACGTGGGTCATGTGGAATCTCGTTTGGTCTGTTTGAAGATGGTGTTAGTGTTAGTGAAAGATAGGTGCACGGTTTGTGCCAAACGTAGCATAGGCTCAGATATCGTTTAGGACGCACCCGATGGTACTCCTAGGTGATGAAGCTCAACTGGAATCTCGTTTCGGTCTGTTTGGAGATAGTGTTAATCTTGACGCAAGATCAGTGCACGGTTTGCGTCGAACGTAGCATGGGCTTGGAAATTGTTTTGGACGCACCCGATGGAAGTCCTAGGTGACGTGGGTCATGTGGTATCTCGTTCGGTCCGTTTGGAGATGGTGTTAGTGTCGATGTAAGATAGGTGCACGGTTTGCGCTAAACGTACCATAGGCTCAGATATCGTTTTGGACGCACCCAATGGAACTCCTAGGTGATGTGGGTCATATTGAATCTCGTTCGGTCCGTTTGGAGATGGTGTTAGTGTTGATGGAAGATTGGTGCACGGTTTGCGCTCAATGTACCATAGGTTCACATATCGTTTTGGACGCACCCCATGGAACTCCTAGGTGACGTGGTTCATGTGGAATCTCGTTTGGTCCGTTTGGAGGTGGTGTTAGTGTTAGTGCAAGATATGTGCACGGTTTGTGCCAAACGTAGCATAGGCTCAGATTTCGTTTAAGACGCACCCGATGGTACTCGTAGGTGACGAAGCTCAACTAGAATCTCGTTTCGGTCCGTTTGGAGATAGTGTTAATCTTGATGCAAGATCGGTGCACGGTTTTTGTCGAACGTACCATAGGCTCGGAAATTGTTTTGGACGCACCCGGTGGAAGTCCTAGGTGACGTGGGTCATGTGGAATCTCGTTCGGTCCATTTAGAGATGGTGTTAGTGTCGACGCAAGATAGGTGCACGGTTTGCGCTAAACGTACCATAGGCTCAGATATCGTTTTGGACGCACCCGATGGAACTCCTAGGTTTCGTGGGTCATGTGGAATCTCGTTCGGTCCGTTTGGATGTGGTGTTAGTGTTAGTGCAAGATCGGTGCACGGTTTGCGCCAAACGTACCATAGGCTCAGATATAATTTAGGATGCACCCGATGGTACTCCTAGGTGACGGGGGTCATGTGGAATCTTGTCCGGTCCGTATGGAGATGGTGTTAGTGTTAGTGCAAGATAGGTGCACAGTTTGCGCCAAACGTATCATAGGCTTAGATATCGTGTAGGTTGCACCCGATGGTACTCATAGCGACGAAGCTCAACTGGAAGCTTGTTTCGGTCCATTTCGAGATAGTGCTAATGTTAATGCAAGATCGGTGCACGGTTTGCGCCGAACGTAACATAGGCTCAGAAAACATTTTGGGCGCACCCGATGAAACTCCTAGGTGACGTGGGTCATGTGGAATCTCGTTCGGTCCGTTTGGAGATGGTGTTAGTGTTGATGTAAGATTGGTGCACGGTTTGCGCTCAACGTACCATAGGTTCAGATATCATTTTGGACGCATCCTATGGAACTCCTAGGTGACGTGGGTCATGTGGAATCTCGTTTCATCCGTTTGAAGATGGTGTTAGTGTTAGTGCAATATAGGTGCACGGTTTGTGCCAAACGTAGCATAGGCTCAGATATCGTTTAGGACGCACCCGATGGTACTCCTAGGTGATGAAGCTCAACTGGAATCTCGTTTCGGTCTGTTTGGAGATAGTGTTAATCTTGACGCAAGATCGGTGCACGGTTTGCGTCGAACGTACCATAGGCTCGGAAATTGTTTTGGACGCACCCGATGGAAATCCTAAGTGACGTGGGTCATGTTGGATCTCGTTCGGTCCGTTTGGAGATGATGTTAGTGTCGATGTAAGATAGGTGTACGGTTTGCGCTAAACGTACCATAGGCTCAGATATCATTTTGGACGCACCCGATGGAACTCCAAGGTGATGTGGGTCATGTGGAATCGCGTTCGGTCCGTTTGGAGATGGTGTTAGTGCTGATGGAAGATTGGTGCACGGTTTGCGCTCAATGTACCATAGGTTCAGATATCATTTTGGACGCACCCTATGGAACTCCTAGGTGACGTGGGTCATGTGGAATCTCGTTTGGTCTGTTTGAAGATGGTGTTAGTGTTAGAGAAAGATAGGTGCACGGTTTGTGCCAAACGTAGCATAGGCTCAGATATCGTTTAGGACGCACCCGATGGTACTCCTAGGTGATGAAGCTCAACTGGAATCTCGTTTCGGTCTGTTTGGAGATAGTGTTAATCTTGACGCAAGATCGGTGCACGGTTTGCGTCGAACGTACCATAGGCTCAGAAATTGTTTTGGACGCACCCGGTGGAAGTCCTAGGTGACGTGGGTCATGTCGTATCTCATTCGGTCCGTTTGGAGATGGTGTTAGTGTCGATGTAAGATAGGGGCACGGTTTGCGCTCAACGTACCATAGGCTCAGATATCGTTTTGGACGCACCCAATGGAACTCCTAGGTGATGTGGGTCATGTGGAATCTCGTTCGGTCCGTTTGGAGATGGTGTTAGTGTTGATGGAAGATTGGTGCACGGTTTGCGCTCAATGTACCATAGGTTCATATATCGTTTTGGACGCACCCTATGGAACTCCTAGGTGACGTGGGTCATGTGGAATCGTGTTCGGTCCGTTTGGAGATGGTGTTAGTGTTGATGCAAGATTGGTGCATGGTTTGCGCTCAATGTACCATAGGTTCAGATATCATTTTGGATGCACCATATGGAACTCCTAGGTGACGTGGGTCATGTGGAATCTCGTTTGGTCCGTTTGAAGATGGTGTTAGTGTTAGTGAAAAATAGCTGCACGGTTTGTGCCAAACGTAGCATAGTTTCAGATATCGTTTAGGACGCACCCGATGGTACTCCTAGGTGATGAAGCTCAACTGGAATCTCGTTTCGGTCTGTTTGGAGATAGTGTTAATCTTGACGCAAGATCAGTGCACGGTTTGCGTCGAACGTAGCATGGGCTTGGAAATTGTTTTGGACGCACCCGATGGAAGTCCTAGGTGACGTGGGTCATGTGGTATCTCGTTCGGTCCGTTTGGAGATGGTGTTAGTGTCGATGTAAGATAGGTGCACGGTTTGCGCTAAACGTACCATAGGCTCAGATATCGTTTTGGACGCACCCGATGGAACTCCTAGGTTTCGTGGGTCATGTGGAATATCATTCGGTCCGTTTGGATATGGTGTTAGTGTTAGTGCAAGATAGGTGCACGGTTTGCGCCAAACGTACCATAGGCTCAGATATAATTTAGGATGCACCCGATGGTACTCCTAGGTGACGTGGGTCATGTGGAATCTTGTCCGGTCCATATGGAGATGGTGTTAGTGTTAGTGCAAGATAGGTGCACGGTTTGCGCCAAACGTACCATAGGCTCAGATATCGTGTAGGTTGCACCCGATGGTACTCATAGGGACGAAGCTCAACTGGAAGCTTGTTTCGGTCCATTTCGAGATAGTGCTAATGTTGATGCAAGATCGGTGCACGGTTTGCGCCGAACGTAACATAGGCTCAGAAAACATTTTGGGCGCACCCGATGAAACTCCTAGGTGACGTGGGTCATGTGGAATCTCGTTCGGTCTATTTGGAGATGGTGTTAGTGTTAGTGCAAGACAGGTGCACGGTTTACGCCAAACGTACCATAGGCACAGATATCATTTTGGACGCACCCGATGGAACTCATAGGTGTTGTGGGTCATGTGGAATCTCGTTCGGTACGTTTGGAGATGGTGTTAGTGTTGATTGAAGATTGGTGCACGATTTGCTCTAAACGTACCATAGGTTCAGATATCGTTTTTGACGCACCCTATGGAACTCCTAGGTGACGTGGGTCATGTGGAATCTCGTTCGGTCCGTTTGGAGATGGTGTTAGTGTTAGTGCAATATAGGTGCACGGTTTGTGCCAAACGTAGCATAGGCTCAGATATCGTTTAGGACGCACCCAATGGTACTCCTTGGTGACGAAGCTCAACTGGAATCTCGTTTCGGTCCGTTTGGAGATAATGCTAATCTTGACGTCGGTCATGTGGAATCTCGTTCGGTCCGTTTGGAGATGGTGTTAGTGTCGATGTAAGATAGGTGCACGGTTTGCGCTAAACGTACCATAGGCTCAGATATCGTGTTGGACGCACCCGATGGAACTCCAAGGTGATGTGGGTCATGTGGAATCGCATTCGGTCCGTTTGGAGATGGTGTTAGTGTTGATGGAAGATTGGTGCACGATTTGCGCTCAATATACCATAGGTTTAGATATCGTTTTGGACGCACCCTATGGAACTCCTAGGTGACGTGGTTCATGTGGAATCTCGTTTGGTCCGTTTGGAGATGGTGTTACTATTAGTGCAAGATAGGTGCACGGTTTGTGCCAAACGTAGCATAGGCTCGGATATCATTTAGGATGCATCGATGGTACTCCTAGGTGACGAAGCTCAACTGGAATCTCGTTTTGGTCCGTTTGGAGATAGTGCTAATCTTGACGCAAGATCAGTGCACGGTTTGCGTCGAATGTACCATAGGCTCGAAAATTGTTTTGGACGCACCCGGTGGAAGTCCTAGGTGACGTGGGTCTTGTGGAATCTCATTCGGTCCGTTTGGAGATGGTGTTAGTGTCGATGTAAGATAGGTGCACGGTTTGCGCTAAACGTACCATAGGCTCAGATATCGTTTTGGACGCACCCAATGGAACTCCTAGGTGATGTGGGTCATGTGGAATCTCGTTCGGTCCGTTTGGAGATGGTGTTAGTGTTGATGGAAGATTGGTGCACGATTTGCGCTAAACGTACCATAGGTTCAGATATCGTTTTTGACGCACCCTATGGAACTCCTAGGTGACGTGGGTCATGTGGAATCTCGTTTGGCCCGTTTGAAGATGGTGTTAGTGTTAGTGAAAAATAGGTGCACGGTTTGTGCCAAACGTAGCATAGGCTCAGATATCATTTAGGACGCACCCGATGGTACTCCTAGGTGATGAAGCTCAACTGGAATCTCGTTTCGGTCTGTTTGGAGATAGTGTTAATCTTGATGCAAGATCGGTGCACGGTTTGCGTCGAACGTCCCATAGGCTCGGAAATTGTTTTGGACGCACCCGGTGGAAGTCCTAGGTGATGTGGGTCATGTGGAATCTCGTTCGGTCTGTTTAGAGATGGTGTTAGTGTCGACGCGAGATAGGTGCACGGTTTGCGCTTAACGTACCGTAGGCTCAGATATCGTTTTGGACGCACCCGATGGAACTCCTAGGTTTCGTGGGTCATGTGGAATCTCGTTCGGTCCATTTGGATATGGTGTTAGTGTTAGTGCAAGATAGGTGCACGGTTTGCGCCAAACGTACCATATGCTCAGATATAATTTAGGATGCACCCGATGGTACTCCTAGGTGACGTGGGTCATGTGGAATCTTTTCCGGTCCGTATGGAGATGGTGTTAGTGTTAGTGCAAGATAGGTGCACAGTTTGCGCCAAACGTACCATAGGCTCAGATATCGTGTTGGTTGCACCCGATGGTACTCATAGGGACGAAGCTCAACTGGAAGCTTGTTTCGGTCCATTTCGAGATAGTGCAAATCTTGATGCAAGATCGGTGCACGGTTTGCGCCGAACGTAACATAGGCTCAGAAAACATTTTGGGCGCACCCGATGAAACTCCTAGGTGACGTGGGTCATGTTGAATCTCATTCGGTCCATTTGGAGATGTTAGTGTTGATGTAAGATAGGTGCACGGTTTGCGTTAAACGTACCATAGGCACAGATATCATTTTGGACGCACCCGATGGAACTCATAGGTGATGTGGGTCATGTGGAATCTCGTTCTGTACGTTTGGAGATGGTGTTAGTGTTGATGGAAGATTGGTGCACGATTTGCGCTAAACGTACCATAGGTTCAGATATTGTTTTTGACGCACCCTATGGAACTCCTAGGTGACGTGGGTCATGTGGAATCTCGTTCGGTCCGTTTGGAGATGTTGTTAGTGTTAGTGCAATATAGGTGCACGGTTTGTGCCAAACGTAGCATAGGCTCAGATATCGTTTAGGACGCACCCAATGGTACTCCTTCGTGACGAAGCTCAACTGGAATCTCGTTTCGGTCCGTTTGGAGATAGTACTAATCTTGACGCAAGATCAGTGCACGGTTTGCGTCGAATGTACCATAGGCTCGGAAATTGGTTTGGACGCACCCGATGGAAGTCCTAGGTGACGTGGGTCATGTTGGATCTCGTTCGGTCCATTTGGAGATGGTGTTAGTGTCGATGTAAGATAGGTGCACGGTTTGCGCCAAACATACCATAGGCTCAGATATCGTTTTGGACGCACCCGTTGGAACTCCTAGGTGATGTGGGTCATGTGGAATCTTGTTCGATCCGTTTGGAGATGGTGTCAGTGTTGATGGAAGATTGGTGCACGGTTTGCGCTCAATGTACCATAGGTTCAGATATCATTTTGGACGCACCCTATGGAACTCCTAGGTGATGTGGGTCATGTGGAATCTCGTTTGGTCCGTTTGAAGATGGTGTTAGTGTTAGTGAAAGATAGGTGCACGGTTTGTGCCAAACATAGCATAGGCTCAGATATCGTTTAGGACGCACCCGATGGTACTCCTAGGTGATGAAGCTCAACTGGAATCTCGTTTTGGTCTGTTTGGAGATAGTGTTAATCTTGACGCAAGATCGGTGCACGGTTTGCGTCGAACGTACCATAGGCTCGGAAATTGTTTTGGACGCACCCGGTGGAAGTCCTAGGTGACGTGGGTCACGTGGAATCTCGTTCGGTCCGTTTGGAGATGGTGTTAGTGTTGATGGAAGATTGGTGCACGGTTTGCGCTCAATGTACCATAGGTTCATATATCGTTTTGGACGCACCCGATGGAACTCCTAGGTTTCGTGGGTCATGTGGAATCTCGTTCGGTCCGTTTGGATATGGTGTTAGTGTTAGTGCAAGATAGGTGCACGGTTTGCGCCAAACGTACCATAGGCTCAGATATAATTTAGGATGCACCCGATGGTACTCCTAGGTGACATGGGTCATGTGGAATCTTGTCCGGTCCGTATGGAGATGGTGTTAGTGTTAGTGCAAGAAAGGTGCACGGTTTGCGCCAAACGTACCATAGGCTCATATATCGTTTAGGTTGCACCCGATGGTACTCATAGGGACGAAGCTCAAATGGAAGCTTGTTTCGGTCCATTTCGAGATAGTGCTAATCTTGATGCAAGATCGGTGCACGGTTTGCGCCGAACGTAACATAGGCTCAGAAAACATTTTGGGCGCACCCGATGAAACTCCTAGGTGACGTGGGTCATGTGGAATCTCGTTCGGTCCGTTTGGAGATGTTGTTAGTGTTGATGTAAGATACGTGCACGGTTTGCATTAAATGTACCTAGGCACAGATATCGTTTTGGACGCACCCGATGCAACTCATAGGTGATGTGGGTCATGTGGAATCTCGTTCAGTACGTTTAGAGATGGTGTTAGTGTTGATGGAAGATTGGTGCACGATTTGCGCTAAACGTACCATAGGTTCAGATATCGTTTTTGACGCACCCTATGGAACTCCTAGGTGACGTGGGTCATGTGGAATCTCATCCGGTCCGTTTGGAGATGGTGTTAGTGTTAGTGCAATATAGGTGCACGGTTTGTGCCAAATGTAGCATAGGCTCAGATATCGTTTAGGACGCACCCAATGGTACTCCTTCGTGACGAAGCTCAACTAGAATCTCGTTTCAGTCCGTTTGGACATAGTGCTAATCTTGACGCAAGATCAGGTCACGGTTTGCGTCGAACGTACCATAGGCTCGGAAATTGTTTTGGACGCACCCGATGGAAGTCCTAGGTGACATGGGTCATGTTGGATCTCGTTCGGTCCATTTGGAGATGGTGTTAGTGTCGATGTAAGATAGGTGCACGGTTTGCGCTAAACGTACCATAGGCTCAGATATCATTTTGGACGCACCTGTTGGAACTGCTAGGTGATGTGGCTCATGTTGAATCTCGTTCGGTCCGTTTGGAGATGGTGTTAGTGTTGATGGAAGATTGGTGCACGGTTTGCACTCAATGTACCATAGGTTTAGATATCATTTTGGACGCACCCTATGGAACTCCTAGGTGACGTGGGTCATGTGGAATCTCGTTTGGTCCGTTTGAAGATGGTGTTATTGTTAGTGAAAGATAGGTGCACGGTTTGTGCCAAACGTAGCATAGGCTCAGATATCATTTAAGACGCACCCGATGGTACTCCTAGGTGATGAAGCTCAACTGGAATCTTGTTTCAGTCTATTTGGAGATAGTGTTAATCTTGACGCAAGATCGGTGCACGGTTTGCATCGAACGTACCATAGGCTCGGAAATTGTTTTGGACGCACCCGGTGGAAGTCCTAGGTGATGTGGGTCATGTGGAATCTCGTTCGGTCCGTTTGGAGATGGTGTTAGTTCGATCTAAGATAGGTGCATGGTTTGCGCTAAACGTACCATAGGCTCAGATATCATTTTGGACGCACCCGATGGATCTCCTAGGTGATGTGGGTCATGGGGAATCTCGTTCGGTCTGTTTGGAGATGGTGTTAGTGTTAGTGCAAGATAGGTGCACGGTTTACGACAAACGTACCATAGGCTCAGATATAATTTAGGATGCACCCGATGGTACTCCTAGGTGACAAAGCTCAACTGCAATCTCGTTTCCGTCCATTTGGAGATAGTGGTAATCTTGACACAAGATCGATGCACGGTTTGCGCCAAACGGGCTCGAAAATCATTTTGGACGCATCCGATAGATCTCCTAGGTGACGTGGGTCGTGTGGAATCTCGTTCGGTCCGTCTGGAGATGGTGTTAGCGTTGATGTAAGATAGGTGCACGGTTTGCGTTAAACGTACCATTGGCACAGATATCGTTTTGGACGCACCCGATGGAACTCATAGGTGATGTGGGACATGTGGAATCTCGTTCAGTACGTTTGGAGATGGTGTTAGTGTTGATGGAAGATTGGTGCACGATTTGCGCTAAACATACCATAGGTTCAGATATCGTTTTTGACGCACCCTATGGAACTCCTAGGTGACGTGGGTCATGTGGAATCTCATTCGGTCCGTTTGGAGATGGTGTTAGTGTTAGTGCAATATAGGTGCACGGTTTGTGCCAAATGTAGCATAGGCTCAGATATCGTTTAGGACGCACCAAATGGTACTCCTTGGTGACGAAGCTCAACTAGAATCTCGTTTCGGTGCGTTTGGAGATAGTGCTAATCTTGACGCAAGATCAGTGCACGGTTTGCGTCGAACGTACCATAGGCTCGGAAATTGTTTTGGACGCACCCGAAGGAAGTCCTAGGTGACGTGGGTCATGTTGGATCTCGTTCGGTCCATTTGGAGATGGTGTTAGTGTCGATGTAAGATAGGTGCACGGTTTGCGCTAAACGTACCATAGGCTCAGATATCGTTTTGGACGCACCCAATGGAACTCCTAGGTGATGTGGGTCATGTGGAATCTCGTTCGGTCCGTTTGGTGATGGTGTTAGTGTTGATGGAAGATTGGTGCACGGTTTGCGCTCAATGTACCATAGGTTCAGATATCATTTTGGACGCACCCTATGGAACTCCTAGGTGACGTGGGTCATGTGGAATCTCGTTTGGTCTGTTTGGAGATGGTGTTAGTGTTAGTGCAATATAGATGCACGGTTTGTGCCAAACGTAGCATAGGCTCAGAAATCGTTTAGGACGCACCCAATGGTACTCCTTCGTGACGAAGCTCAACTGGAATCTCGTTTCAGTCCGTTTGGAGATAGTGCTAATCTTGACGCAAGATCAGTGCACGGTTTGCGTCGAACGTACCATAGGCTCGGAAATTGTTTTGGACGCACCCGATGGAAGTCCTAGGTGACGTGGGTCATGTTGGATCTCGTTCGGTCCGTTTGGAGATGGTGTTAGTGTCGATGTAAGATAGGTGCACAGTTTGCGCTAAACGTACCATAGGCTCAGATATCGTTTTGGACGCACCCGTTGGAACTCCTAGGTGATGTGGGTCATGTGGAATCTCGTTCGGTCCGTTTGGAAATGGTGTTAGTGTTGATGGAAGATTGGTGCATGGTTTGCGCTCAATGTACCATAGGTTTAGATATCATTTTGGACGCACCCTATGGAACTCCTAGGTGACATGGGTCATGTGGAATCTCGTTTGGTCCGTTTGAAGATGGTGTTAGTGTTAGTGAAAGATAGGTGCACGGTTTGTGCCAAACATAGCATAGGCTCAGATATCGTTTAGGACGCACCCGATGGTACTCCTAGGTGATGAAGCTCAACTGGAATCTGGTTTCGGTCTGTTTGGAGATAGTGTTAATCTTGACGCAAGATCGGTGCACGGTTTGCGTCGAACGTACCATAGGCTCAGAAATTGTTTTGGACGCACCCGGTGGAAGTCCTAGGTGACGTGGGTCATGTGGTATATCGTTCGGTCCGTTTGGAGATGGTGTTAGTGTCGATGTAAGATAGGTGCACGGTTTGCGCTAAACGTACCATAGGCTCAGATATCGTTTTGGACGCACTCGATGGAACTCCTAGGTGATGTGGGTCATGTGGAATCTCGTTCGGTCCGTTTGGAGATGGTGTTAGTGTTGATGGAAGATTGGTGCATGGTTTGCGCTCAATGTACCATAGGTTCATATATGATTTTTGTAACACCTCAGGTGTTAGCCTTGCATAACTTGACTTGCATAACATGAGCATGAGCATCAAGCATTCATAAATCATCATTTACAATTGAAACATGTGATCGAAACATATGAAACGTTGCTTGTTATTGCATGTTTCCTTGTACATATGCAAATGGTCATGAATGTAAACATGTACTTGGTAGATTTGAGTCACCAAAATGTTTGGCAATGCTTAGGTTCACCATTAGAACATGGATCATGAATGTCATTTTTCATAATCAAGCCTTTAAGGCATATTTCATGTGATTAATTTAAATAACCCTATGAGTGACTACTGCATAAAGTGATTAAATGACCTTGCAAATTGTTTAAACATGCTTAGAGTATCATCATGAACAACTTTGGTATTTAGGGCTAGGGCTAGTTTGGTCATTAAGCCCTGCTTTGATGGGTTTCATCTTTTAAATGTAGCATGTTTGACTAAAGTTGAACTAGGTGTTAGAGACCTTGCATGGAGAAGTTCACTAAAGCAATGTTGTAGTGTTTGACATAAGGAACAACTTTGATTTTTGGGTCCTTGACTGATTCAGCTCCTAACATGTGTGAATTTGGGTTTCAAAAATCAGAGAAATCACAATTTCTACACTTAGCAAATTTTTACTAAGTCGTGAACACTGACAGCCTGACAGCCGATCTTTGGGATGACGTTACTCCTTAACCGTTGCGAATTAGGTCTTGATCGTTTAAGACGAATTTCAGATGGTACTTAGAGCTACAACTTTTGTGTAGATTGTGTGCACTAATACCTCACGGATTAGAAGATCAAGCTCCATGAAAGTACGTCGTCAGGCACTGCATCGCGCGACTGAACCGACTGAATCGGTTGATTCAGTGGCCGACCGTCCACAGGCGCTGCCCGCCGCGTGGTGGCCGGTGATGGCCGCGCGCACCATCTGGAGGCCGCACGCCGGCGCGGGGCCCGTTCGTCAGGCATCGACGGCCAGCAAGCCACCAGGACGCGCTTAAGTCACCACTGAGCCAGCCTTTCGCTCCCACTCGCCTACTCGCGCTCCTTTGCTCACTGCGCTCGCCATCGCCGTCGCAGCCGCTCCACCGAGCTCGCCCGCGCTCACCGCCACCCCCGCCTCCAATTGGCCGCACTCACAGCTCCGCCTCACCCTGCTCCACCCTTCCCACCTTGCTGCGCCCACAGCCGCGCCATTGGTAAGCCGTGTTTCGCTTTGCGCCACCGCGGGTGTGTCTCAGCCAGAGCCCCACCATGGCCGCCGCCGTGGCCATGTTTAGTCAGAGCACCTCATGCCGCCTAGGGCGCCCAAATAGATTCGCCTGGTCACCGTGTTGCTGTAGCACTCCTCGCCTGGCTTCGCCTTGGTCGGAGTTGGTCGGCGTACCGCCGCACCATCGCCGCCGTCCGCCATGGTCGTCGGAGAAGAGCTTTCGTGCTTCTTCCGGCCATGCAAAGGCCACCACCGGGTGTGGGTGGATGAGTAGATCACGTAGGTGTAGTCGCTACCGCCGGCGAACTCGCCGTTGGCGAGCTCTGGCCGCGCCAGCACCGCGCAGCGCCGCTGCCCTGTTTCGGGTCACTGGCGTGTGGGGTCGTCTGTCTTACGGGTCCCACCGGTCAGCGACAGAAGTAGAATAGGCCAGTTCAAAAATTCCAGATTCAAGTGTGTTTTGTTATTTTTGTATCTTCAGTTTGGTAGCTCCTAAATTTGTGAAATAAATATGGTTGTGTTCCTTAGGAAGTGTAGTATTTAGGAAAAATATGTTCTTGACTTGTACAGTAGAAATTTTTGGAGATTTAAATAGGGATTTGAAATGTGCTTTTGAATGCATTCAAATTTGTTTAATTTATATCTAGAGTTCCTGTCCTCCAAAAATTATGAAATTTTTGTGGTAAGTTAGTCTTAGCATATGTGAGCTCTGGTAAAAATTTGGGGACCAGTGCATGGGTAGATTTATAGTTATAGATTTTTCTTTTATGAATAGTCAATCCTTGCATAAATTTTTATAAATTATTTATGAGTCCAAAATTCATGAAATTTGTTGGAGGTAATCCTAGTGCCCTGTGGATGCTAAGAAAAATATGAAATCTGTTGCTTGACACTTTTCAATAGGGTTTTCCATTTATGCTATTGCAAGCCTTGCTGCCTTGTCATTTTTGTATAGAATGTTCTACTTAGTAAAATGACCTGAAATTTTTATAGCAGTCCTTTGATAGCATTAGTAAGGCTCTGTAAATTTTTGAGAATTTATGAAGCACATCTGATATATATTTATTATTTAACCTAGATATCTAAATAAAATAATAAAGGCAATTTAATAAATAGTTTAGGCCTCACCATTATATGATTCTAAATGTAATTGGTATGCTTAAACTGTTGGTGGATTCTATGTTGTCAAATTTTGAATGATTGCATAAAGTAGAAGTATCGTTACTTTATATTGCATGTTGAATAGTTTCCGGACTGATTCTAGAGTTTCATGAATTGCACGTTGAAAATGATGTGTACTATAAAAATGGTTAATAACAAAGTTGTAGAGAATTTGATAAGATTTCCAGAAAGTCCAGGATCACTGGATTTGGATTTGTAGAACTCCAGTTATGAGTGAAACAAGTAGCTGCTGTTTTATGGTATAAGCGATGCATTATGGAAAGATAATTAAATAACCGAGAAGAGATATGCACCTACTCAATAAACATGATGCACTTGTTAACATATATGCATTCGTAATACTTATGCCATACTCATGCATCTAGGATCGGAGGAAGAGATCACGTTGCTGGAATTCGAAGAAGCAGAGGAAGGGAACCAGCAGGAGGATCCGCAAGCCGCAGCTCCCGAAGGCGTGGAGCAGAACCCTAAAGAGCTTCCAGAGTGTCCTGACCACCGCCCTACTTCCTTCCTGCGAGGCAAGCCCCGGAGCATTATAAGTCTCCCAGTAATTTACAAATGTTTACCTACGTACTTATGATTGCTGCATTAGGTTATAAGAGTTGAATGAAACCACTTGATGCGTGTACATTCCTTGTCTAGATATTACACCTTTAACCGGTATAGGTCCAGGATCGAATATATGCTTAGCCATGCTTAGACCGGTAGAAGTCGGGTGATTTCCTGTCACCTGCGAGATATAGGTGGATACCGGAGCACGGTTGGTTATAATTGCTATCGTGGAAAAGAACCATGGTTAATGTAAATGGAGACCGGGCGGGATGTCGATAGAGAAACAACAAGACATGGAGGTCTTGGGTGTGGATCTATCCCCGTCTGTGTCGATCAAGGACCGTACCATTGTTTGAACTTCTGATAAGATTGAACGCATGCCTCTCACTTAGCTGGTCAGATAATTCGTTCCGACCGTGAAGCCGAGTAATTCAACTCAGGCCGGGAATCGTTCTGTTGTGCGCTCCTTTCGAGGAACGATCAGACTGAGCCCAAGGGCAGGCTTGGCCTGAGCATCCTGGCATCTGGTGTTCCAGATTGTGCGGCACGGTACGTACTCGCGAAATGTGTACCTGAGTTGTATCAAAGGTGACCTAAGGCTATCGTGGCTGGTAGACCTGGGTTTGTGTTAGGAATAAATTCCCAGCTAGTTGAAATCGATTCGAATCGTCGTCTCTCCCGGTTAGTGAGAAACTTGGCTAGCTCCAACATCGTAGTAACTGTATTATGGAACATGATGGTTCGGATGAAAATGGAATTACAATACCTTCTATGGTTACTATTGTATGTTTCTAAATGATATACCACATGTTTGGCACAGGATAGTTGCTAATCTAGAAATGTATAGTTATAATTAACTTGGTAAAGGAATCATAATTGTACAACGGATCAATTGCCTTTTTTCGCAAAATGTTGTCAAGTTACGTCCACTTATACAGCCTTGCATAATCCTTGGAGTCATTTTATTTCTGGTTCATGACGGGTAAGTCTAGCTGAGTACCTTCTCGTACTCAGGGTTTATTTTCCCATTGTTGCAGATGGCACTGTGTATCATGGTTATTGCAAGAGTTGCTTCTATCCTGCTGTGGATGAGGAGTAAGCCTTGGGCAGGCTTCTTTAGTAATTCCTATCCTTGCTTTTGTGGACCGTGATCTAGCTTGGCACTGTATCAAACTATGTTGGAAAACTTTATCTTCCAACTTATTTGCTTCCGCTTTATTTATCAAACTCGGTTTGTAATAACTTTTATTCGTACTCTGATGATGAAAAGTATCTGTGAACTTTATGTAATATGTGGCATGTATGTTGAATCCTGTACGATCTTGGTTGTTGTAAATCGTTTATCGAGACCCGTCGTGGTACTCGACGGACTACCGGGTTTATATGGGTTCAAGTACGACCGTGCGACCGCTTGCGGATTGCCATTGTTCTTGTATTCTTATAAATTGGTCGGTTCTGCGACAGCTGAAATCTAAAGTGTGCCATTGATCACTTTCCTTATGCCCAAATTAAGGACTATTAGGTGGCTATTTAAGTACTAACATGGGGGTTTTTACTTTGTCGTCCATACGGCGTGCTATTGTATGGATGCCATTCACTTGAATGGTAATGTATGGATCAAATGCCTCTACGCCAAGGTAAGATGAGTGTATGACCGCAAGATGTGAGCATGCGGTCGGGAAGAGTAGCTTTGGTACGGCTATGTATGCATGCTTGCATGTGTATATGGTACGTATTTAATTGTGGGTTAAATTATTGTCGGGTAGATTGATACGGAAGTATATGTATGGGTATACATATATGGAAGTATTTACAATTACATTCTGCATATTCATTATGGGTTTAGGGCTGAAATGAGATCTTATGCAGGTACACTAACAACGAAACGTGTAGCTCGACTAGTTACGCTATGTATGAGAGAATGTATGTATGCCACCGTGTCTACCGCTAGAAACAAATTTTTCCTAAGTTTGTGAGGACGTACGGAACGAGCATGCATCATGATAATTACCATTCACATAATTACTTTGTTCCTCCCCTTATAAAATTCTTACTCGGTTATGTAACTCTTATCCATTATGGCATTGTCTCACCAAGGGGTACATGTTAATGGTGCAGATGGCACGCACAAAGCAGACCGCTCGCAAGTCCACTGGAGGCAGAGCTCCCCGCCGTCAGCTTGCTCCACGTACCCGTCAACGTCACACGTTCCTTGGAGAGTTTGGGATGCCTACACTCTTGTGGAGAGTGCTCAGTTATGTAGGCTATCCTGATGGAATGGAACCCCGCTACTTCTGGGCGAATGAGCAGTTGGGGGAAGGTCTCTTAGTTACTGTGGAGGCCGTTGTTCGTCCCCGAGGTGACGATTCTGAGTGGACAGGCTGGTGTTATGAGTCAACTAGCAGGACTGCTGAAGAAGCAGCTGGCAGGGCAGCCTTTGGGATCCTGAGGGACATCATGGATCGTTTTCCTCAGGAGCTGGCAGCCGCTTTGGTTGGAGTCTTTCCAAGAGGTAACCCCTCCACTGACTCATGGCAGCAGACAAGAGGAAAATCTTTGGAGATTGGTGTAGCAGAAGGGCAAGAACAGTGATAACCCTTCCATGAGTGCCATGTTCGCAGTGATGAGAGTGTTGGATGGAGTTGAAGGTAGCCTCAGACGTGTGTCTGGTGCTCTTGGTCATGCCCGCGAGGACCGACGTTAGCTTCAGAGGGAGCACGACGCCGAGATTGAAAGGCTCACTAAAGAGATGACTAGGTTAACTCACCAGCGGAATGCAGCCTGGTCCAGGGAAGATGTCCTAAGAGCTCGACAGTTTGAGCTAGGACAGCAGCTGGCTAATGCGGAAGAATACAACGATAATCTGCATGAAGAGGTTCATCTTCTGAACAATCAGCTCCACCCTTATGTCCCACCTGGAGCCGCAGAAATGGATCTAGAAGGGTACGAGGAAGGAGAAGAAGAAGTGGAGCCTGAAGAAGAAGTAGATTCTGAGGAAGGAGATGATTCTACGTCTGACCTCGATAGTGATCATGATGAGGATTAGATCGCTTAGCACTTAGTGGAAGGACTAATGTATCACCTTTATTCATGTAATGGACCTGTAGTTCAAAGTTGGCATTAGTAACCAGACTATCATGTAACGTTGATTAAGTGCACCTTTGGTTGAACATCAATGCAATTCAGTTCCTTGTTGGTGATCACGATTTAACTTTGCATGTGTTACGAGTGCGATAAGTGGTCAAATTGGGGATGCCATGTTGCTAGAATGAATTGTTATGCCTCTGTTTTTTATTGTGAATTTGAGAATTTCTCCAGTAATTTCAGTTTGGCATGATTATGATTCATCTGCAATCTCTTGACATCAACCAATAATCGCTTAATGTTGCAACTTCGCAGATGACGCGCACCCGTGCTGGAGCTGGTAGCAGTCACGATGGCAATGGTGATGACTTACCACCACCACCGCCGCCGTCTGCTCAGGAGTTCTTTGCTCAGTTCTTGGGGAGCCAAAGGACAATGGAAGAAGCTTTGCGCCTTATCGCGCAAAACACCGCTCGTGGCCACCCACAGCAACCAGCGGCCGAGCCAAATCAGCACAGTACATTCAAGGAGTTTCTGGACACGAAGCCTCCGATCTTCAAGGTGGCTGAGGAACCACTGCAGGCCGATGAGTGGTTGAATACTATTGAGCAGAAGTTCCGTCTGTTGAGGGTCACGGAGCATCTGAAAGCAGAGTATGCTTCTCATCAATTGCAAGGACCAGCAGGGATCTGGTGGACACATTTCCTGTCGTCTCTGCCTGCTAATGTGCGAGTGACCTGGGAACAATTCAAGCTGGCTTTTAGAGGACATCATATTCCCCCGGGGCTGATGCGCATGAAAGCAGCTGAATTTATGAGGCTCACTCAAGGAACAAAGTCACTCACAGAGTATATGCACGCATTCAACAACTTGTCTAGATATGCTCCCGGTTTTGTGGATACCGAGGAGAAAAAGATAGAGAGTTTCAAGCGAGGTTTGGGTACTAAACTGATGAAGACCATGGCCAATTCTCGATGTACCACGTACAACGAGTTTATTAGTGATGCCTTGACCCAAGAAAACCACAACAACATGCATGCAGTTGCTAAGGGTCGCAAGAGGACATATGAGGCTGGTGCTTCCGGATCTTTCCAATCAAAGGCTCCTATCACAGCTAGGCCACAATTCCTTCCACCTGCACCCAAGTTTAGGCCTCCACCACCGAAAGCTCAGAATAACAGGCCACAGAAACCATTTCGTAAGGCGTTCACTATTGCCTTACCAAAAGGAAATGGCAATCAGGACAGCTCCACAGGATTCAGAAGTAATCAACCATGTTTCAACTGCAACCAACTGGGTCATTGGTCCAAGGAATGTCCCCACCCCAAGAGGAATGGCAACCCAAATCAGAACAATCAGAGGCAGGTGAATGCCAGGGCACGTCAAGGACAAGTGCATTATACCGCTGTGGAGGAAGTACCCGCCGGAGAAGTTGTCACGGCTGGTATGTTTCTTGTCAACAAGCATCCCGCTGTTGTTTTATTTGATTCGGGAGCTTCTCATTCATTTATGAGTCAGGCATTTGCATCTAGACATGGTCAAGAAATAATTGAAGTAAACAAAGGGGGTTTTAACATAAGTTCAGCAGGGGGTACTGTTACTACCAAAAAGATAGTCAAAAATGTACTCATCGTGATACAAGGGAGGGAGTACACCACGGATTTGATAATATTGCCCGGGTTGTCAATAAGTGTAATCTTAGGCATGAATTGGATGAAGGATCATGGTGTGCTTATTGACACTAGCACCCACACTATTATGTTGAGGGAGCCCACGGGAGGGAATACTTTTCTAGTCCCACTCTCCCGCGATTTCGAACCCGAACATTTAGCCTGTGCTATCCAAACCACCACAATATGTGATATCCCAGTGGTTTGTGAGTTTCCGGATATATTTCCAGAGGAATTACCAGGTCTACCACCGGATAGGGACGTGGAATTTAAGATTGAATTAGTGCCAGGTACCGCACCCATATCCAGAAGGCCCTATAGAATGCCACCCAATGAGTTAGCAGAACTTAAGGTTCAATTGCAAGATCTATTGGACAAAGGTCTTATCCAACCTAGCTCATCTCCGTGGGGATGCCCAGCATTGTTTGTGAAAAAGAAGGATAAGTCACTAAGAATGTGCGTAGATTACAGACCACTCAATGCTGTGACCATCAAAAACAAATATCCATTGCCCCGCATCGACATCTTGTTCGATCAGTTAGCGAAGGCAAAGGTATTCTCCAAAATTGATTTGAGATCAGGTTATCATCAGATAAAGATCAGACCGGAGGATATACCTAAAATTGCTTTCTCTACTAGGTACGGCTTATACGAGTATTTGGTTATGTCTTTCGGACTAACAAATGCTCCAAACCTATTTCATGTACCGATGAACTCGGTATTCATGCCCGAACTTGACAAGTTCGTGGTCGTGTTTATTGATGATATATTGATTTATTCGGAAAATGAGACCGATCATGAGGAGCATCCGAGGATTGTCCTATCCGGATCGAGGGAGCATAAGCTATATGCCAAGTTTAGCAAATGTGAATTTTGGATGAGCAAAGTACCTTTCTTAGGTCACATTTTATCAAGAGATGGAATCTCAAGAGACCCATCAAAGTACAAGAGGTCATGGATTGGAAAGCCCCAACTTCGGTGCATGAAGTTCGGAGTTTTCTAGGGTTAGCGAGGATACTATCGCCGGTTTATTCCAGACTTCTCAAAGATAGCTAAGCCTATGACCAGACTACTTGTAAAGAAGAGAAGTACAAATGGACACAAGAATGTGAAACGACTTTTCACACCCTCGTAACCTTGTTGACTACAAAGACTGTGCTAGCAGCACAACCAGACATTGAAAAGCCTTTTGATGTATTTTGTGATGCATCGGGAATAGGTTTGGGATGTGTGCTTATGCAAGAAGGAGAGTAATTGCATATGCCTCACGGCAATTGAGAAAACATGAAGTCAACTACCCTACACATGATTTGGAACTTGCAGCCGTTGTTCATGCATTAAAGATATGGAGACATTACTTGTTGGGCAATGTCTGTCACATCTATACTGACCACAAAAGTCTCAAGTATATCTTTACCCAGCCTGAGCTGAACATGAGACAACGAAGATGGTTAGAATTGATTAAGGACTACAATTTAGAAGTGCATTACCATCCGGGTAAAGCAAATGTAGTAGCCGATGCACTTAGTCAGAAGTCCCATTGCAACACTGTGGAAGCATTGCTGGAAGATGGATTCAACTTGTTACATCCTGCTGTACTACACAATATCACAATCAGTTGTTCACTTGAGGGCAAAATCATAGAGCTACAGCAGACAGATGTGGGAATAAGTCACATCAAGAGAAAAATGCAAGAGCAAGAAACCAAACATTTTAGATTGGACGAAAGAGGTGTACTATGGTTTGAGGACCGGTTAGTGGTACCAAAGGACCGTGAGCTAAGGAATCAAATTTTAGAAGAAACTCACTCATACAAATTGTCTATCCATCCGGGTAGTAGTAAAATGTATCAAGATTTAAGAACCCATTTTTGGTGGACTAAGATGAAGAAAGAGATCGCAGCCTATGTTGCTAGGTGTGATAACTGTAGTAGAGTAAAGGCCGTCCATATGAAAACTATAGGATTACTTCAGCCATTGCTTATTCCGGGATGGAAATGGGAGGAAATCAGCATGGACTTTATCACAGGCCTTCCAACGACGCCACAAGGTCATGATTCAATATGGGTTATTATTGATCGTCTCACCAAATCAGCACATTTTGTACCAGTTCACACCACATATCATGTGGGGAAATACTCTGAGTTATATGTTTCCCAGATCGTGAGATTGCATGGAGTACCCCGGACTATAATCTCAGATCGAGGACCACAGTTCATAGCACGTTTCTAGGAGCACTTACACCAGGCTTTGGGAACCAAGCTAATCAGAAGTTCAGCTTATCATCCGCAAACTTCGGGACAGACAGAGCGAGTGAACCAAATCCTAGAAGATTTACTTAGAGCATGTGTTATATCTTCAAAAGGTTCACGGGAGAAATGGTTACCTTTAGCTGAATTCTCCTATAACAACAGTTATCAAGCGAGTATCAAAATGGCCCCATTTGAAGCCTTGTATGGCAGAAAGTGCAGAACTCCCTTGAACTGGATTGAGCCCGGTGAAAGGAGGTACTTTGGTATTGATTTTGTAAATGAAGCCGAAGAGCAAGTATGTATCATCCAACAACATATGAAGGCAGCTCAATCAAGACAGAAGAGTTATACCGACAGAAGAAGAAGACCACTAACTTTTGAAGTGGGTGGCTATGTATACTTGAGAGTATCACCCATGAAAGGCGTGAAAAGATTTGGGATGAAAAAGAAGCTCTCACCAAGATATGTAGGGCCATACAAAATTTTGGAACGAAAAGGGAAGGTTGCATATAAGTTACAACTTCCACCAGAGATGAGTGCAATCTTTGATGTGTTCCATGTTTCTCAGCTAAAGAAATGTCTTCGAGTACCGGAAGAAGCTATTGCACCCACCAACGTGCAGCTTCAATCGGATTTGACCTATGAAGAAAAGCCAATTCGAGTATTAGAAGAGATGGAGAGAGTAACAAGGAGTAAGATTATTAAGTTCTATAAGGTGGTGTGGAACAATCATAGTGAACAAGATGCTACGTGGGAAAGAGAAGATTATCTACGAGAAGTTTATCCCGCCTTTTTCCAAGAATGGTAGGTCTTGCAAATCTCGGGACGAGATTTTTATAAGGGGGAGGGGCTGTAACACCTTGGGTGTTAGCCTTGCATAACTTGACTTGCATAACATGAGCATGAGCATCAAGCATTCATAAATCATCATTTACAATTGAAACATGTGATCGAAACATATGAAACGTTGCTTATTATTGCATGTTTCCTTGTACATATGCAAATGGTCATGAATGTAAACATGTACTTGGTAGATTTGAGTCACCAAAATGTTTGGCAATGCTTAGGTTCACCATTAGAACATGGATCATGAATGTCATTTTTCATAATCAAGCCTTTAAGGCATATTTCATGTGATTAATTTAAATAACCCTATGAGTGACTACTGCATAAAGTGATTAAATGACCTTGCAAATTGTTTAAACATGCTTAGAGTATCATCATGAACAACTTTGGTATTTAGGGCTAGGGCTAGTTTGGTCATTAAGCCCTGCTTTGATGGGTTTCATCTTTTAAATGTAGCATGTTTGACTAAAGTTGAACTAGGTGTTAGAGACCTTGCATGGAGAAGTTCACTAAAGCAATGTTGTAGTGTTTGACATAAGGAACAACTTTGATTTTTGGGTCCTTGACTGATTCAGCTCCTAACATGTGTGAATTTGGGTTTCAAAAATCAGAGAAATCACAATTTCTACACTTAGCAAATTTTGCTAAGTCGTGAACGCTGACAGCCTGATAGCCGATCTTTGGGATGACGTTACTCCTTAACCGTTGCGAATTAGGTCTTGATCGTTTAAGACGAATTTCATATGGTACTTAGAGCTACAACTTTTGTGTAGATTGTGTGCACTAATACCTCACGGATTAGAAGATCAAGCTCCACGAAAGTACGTCGTCAGGCACTGCATCGCGCGACTGAACCGACTGAATCGGTTGATTCAGTGGCCGACCGTCCACAGGCGCTGCCCGCCGTGTGGTGGCCGGTGATGGCCGCGCGCACCATCTGGAGGCCGCACGCCGGCGCTAGGCCCGTTCGTCAGGCATCGACGGCCAGCAAGCCACCAGGACGCGCTTAAGTCACCACTGAGCCGCCCTTTCGCTCCCACTCGCCTACTCGCGCTCCTTTGCTCACTGCGCTCGCCATCGCCGTCGCAGCCGCTCCGCCGAGCTCGCCCGCGCTCACCGCCACCCCCGCCTCCAATCGGCCGCACTCACAGCTCCGCCTCACCCTGCTCCACCCTTCCCACCTTGCTGCGCCCACAGCCGCGCCATTGGTAAGCCGGGTTTCGCTTTGCGCCACCACGGGTGTGTCTCTGCCAGAGCCCCGCCATGGGCGCCGCCGTGGCCATGTTTAGTCAGAGCACCTCATGCCGCCTAGGGCGCCCAAATAGATTCGCCTGGTCACCGTGTTGCTGTAGCACTCCTCGCCTGGCTTCGCCTTGGTCGGAGTTGGTCGGCGTACCGCCGCGCCATCGCCGCCGTCCGCCATGGTCGTCGGAGAAGAGCTTCCGTGCTTCTTCCGGCCATGCAAAGGCCACCACCGGGTGTGGGTGGATGAGTAGATCACGTAGGTGTAGTCGCTACCACCGGCGAACTCGCCGTTGGCGAGCTCTGGCCGCGCCAGCACCGCGCAGCGCCGCTGCCCTGTTTCGGGTCACTGGCGTGTGGGGTCGTCTGTCTTACGGGTCCCACCGGTCAGCGACAGAAGTAGAATAGGCCAGTTCAAAAATTCCAGATTCAAGTGTGTTTTGTTATTTTTGTATCTTCAGTTTCGTAGCTCCTAAATTTGTGAAATAAATATGGTTGTGTTCCTTAGGAAGTGTAGTATTTAGGAAAAATATGGTCTTGACTTCTACAGTATAAATTTTTGGAGATTTAAATAGGGATTTGAAATGTGCTTTTGAATACATTCAAATTTGTTTAATTTATATCTAGAGTTCCTGTGCTCCAAAAATTATGAAATTTTTGTGGTAAGTTAGTCTTAGCATATATGAGCTCTGGTAAAAATTTGGGGACCAGTGCATGGGTAGATTTACAGTTATAGATTTTCCTTTTATGAATAGTCAATCCTTGCATAAATTTTTATAAATTATTTATGAGTCCAAAATTCATGAAATTTGTTGGAGGTAATCCTAGTGCCATGTGGATGCTAAGAAAAATATGAAATATGTTGCTTGACACTTTTCAATAGGGTTTTCCATTTATGCTATTGCAAGCCTTGCTGCCTTGTCATTTTTGTATAGAATGTTCTACTTAGTAAAATGACCTGAAATTTTTATAGCAGTCCTTTGATAGGATTAGTAAGGCTCTGTAAATTTTTGAGAATTTATGAAGCACATCTGATATATATTTATTATTTAACCTAGATATCTAAATAAAATAATAAAGGCAATTTAATAAATAGTTTAGGCCTCACCATTATATGATTCTAAATGTAATTGGTATGCTTAAACTGTTGGTGGATTCTATGTTGTCAAATTTTGAATGATTGCATAAAGTAGAAGTATCGTTACTTTATATTGCATGTTGAATAGTTTCCGGACTGATTCTAGAGTTTGATGAATTGCACGTTGAAAATGATGTGTACTGTAAAAATGGTTAATAACAAAGTTGTAGAGAATTTGATAAGATTTCCAGAAAGTCCAGGATCACTGGATTTGGATTTGTAGAACTCCAGTTATGAGTGAAACAAGTAGCTGCTGTTTTATGGTATAAGCGATGCATTATGGAAAGATAATTAAATAACCAAGAAGAGATATGCACCTACTCAATAAACATGATGCACTTGTTAACATATATGCATTCGTAATACTTATGCCATACTCATGCATCTAGGATCGGAGGAAGAGATCACGTTGCTGGAATTCGAAGAAGCAGAGGAAGGGAACCAGCAGGAGGATCCGCAAGCCGCAGCTCCCGAAGGCGTGGAGCAGAACCCTAAAGAGCTTCCGGAGTGTCCTGACCACCGCCCTACTTCCTTCCTGCGAGGCAAGCCCCGGAGCATTATAAGTCTCCCAGTAATTTACAAATGTTTACCTACGTACTTATGATTGCTGCATTAGGTTATAAGAGTTGAATGAAACCACTTGATGCATGTACATTCCTTGTCCAGATATTACACCTTTAACCGGTATAGGTCCAGGATCGAATATATGCTTAGCCATGCTTAGACCGATAGAAGTCGGGTGATTTCCTGTCACCTGCGAGATATAGGTGGATACTGGAGCACGGTTGGTTATAATTGCTATCGTGGAAAAGAACCATGGTTAATGTAAATGGAGACCGGGTGGGATGTCGATAGAGAAACAACAAGACATGGAGGTCTTGGGTGTGGATCTATCCCCGTCTGTGTCGATCAAGGACCGTACCGTTGTTGGAACTTCTGACAAGATTGAACGCATGCCTCTCACTTAGCTGGCCGGATAATTCGTTCCGACCATGGCCGAGTAATTCAAACTCAGCCGGGAATCGTTACATCACAGCGCTCCTTCCGGGAACGATCGGGTGAGCCCAAGGGGGTGCTTGGCCCGAGCATCTTGGCATCTGGTGTTCTAGATTGTGCGGCGTGGCACGTACATACCCATGAAATGTGTACTGAGTTGTATCAAAGGTGACCTAAGGCTATCGTGGTTTGGTAGACTGGGTTTGTGTTAGGAATAAATTCCCGGTGGTTGAAATCGATTGAATCGCCGTCTCTCCGGTTAGTGAGAAACTTGGCTAGCTCCAACATCGTAGTAATCGTATTATGGAACATGATGGTTCGGATGAAAATGGAATTACAATACCTTCTATGGTTACTATTGTATGTTTCTAAATGATATACCACATGTTTGGCACAGGATAATTGCTAATCTAGAAATGTATAGTTATAATTAACTTGGTAAAGGAATCATAATTGTACAATGGATCAATTGCCTTTTTTTGCAAAATGTTGTCAAGTTACGTCCACTTATACAGCCTTGCATAATCCTTGGAGTCATTTTATTTCTGGTTCATGACGGGTAAGTCTAGCTGAGTACCTTCTCGTACTCAGGGTTTATTTTCCCATTGTTGCAGATGGCACTGTGTATCATGGTTATTGCAAGAGTTGCTTCTATCCCGCTGTGGATGAGGAGTAAGCCTTGGGCAGGCTTCTTTAGTAATTCCTATCCTTGCTTTTGTGGACCGTGATCTACCATGGCACTGTATCAAACTATGTTGGAAAACTTTATCTTCGAACTTATTTGCTTCCGCTTTATTTATCAAACTCGGTTTGTAATAACTTTTATTCGTACTCTGATGATGAAAAGTATCTGTGAACTTTATGTAATATGTGGCATGTATGTTGAATCCTGTACGATCTTGGTTGTTGTAAATCGTTTATCGAGACCCGTCGTGGTACTCGACGGACTACCGGGTTTATATGGGTTCAAGTACGACCGTGCGACCGCTTACGGATTGCCATTGTACTTGTATTCTTATAAACTTGTCGGTTCTATGATAATTTTGGACGCACCCTATGGATCTCCTAGGTGACGTGGTTCACGTGGAATCTCGTTTGGTCCGTTTGGAGATGGTGTTAGTGTTAGTGCAAGATAGGTGCACGGTTTGTGTCAAACGTAGCATAGGCTCAGAAATCGTTTAGGACGCACCCGATGGTACTCGTTGGTGACGAAGCTCAACTGGAATCTCGTTTCGGTCCATTTGGAGATAGTGTTAATCTTGACGCAAGATCGGTGCACGGTTTGCGTCGAACGTACCATAGGCTCGGAAATTGTTTTGAACTCACCCGGTGGAAGTCCTAGGTGACGTGGGTCATGTGGAATCTCGTTCGGTCCATTTAGAGATGGTGTTAGTGTCGATGCAAGATAGGTGCATGGTTTGCGCTAAATGTACCATAGGCTCAGATATCGTTTTGGACGCACCCGATGGAACTCCTAGGTTTCGTGGGTCATGTGGAATCTCGTTCGGTCCGTTTGGATATGGTGTTAGTGTTAGTGCAAGATAGGTGCACGGCTTGCGACAAACGTACCATAGGCTCAGATATCGTTTAGGACGCACCCTTTGGTACTCCTAAGTGACGAAGCTCAACTAGAAGCTCGTTTTGGTCCGTTTGGAGATAGTGGTAATCTTGACGCAAGATCGGTGCACGGTTTGCGCCGAAGGTACCATAGGCTCGAAAATCATTTTGGACGCACCCGATGGAACTCCTAGGTGGCGTGGGTCATGTGGAATCTCGTTCGGTCCATTTGGAGATGGTGTTAGTGTTTATGCAAGATAGGTGCACAGTTTGCGCTAAACGTACCATAGGCTCAGATATCGTTTTGGACGCACCCAACGGAACTCCTAGGTGATGTGGGTCATGTGGAATCTCGTTCGATCTGTTTGGAGATGGTGTTAGTGTTAGTGCAAGATAGGTGCACGGTTTACGCCAAACGTACCATAGGCTCAGATATAATTTAGGATACACTAGATGGTACTCCTTGGTGACAAAGCTCAACTACAAGCTCGTTTCCATCCATTTGGAGATAGTGGTAATCTTGACACAAGATCGATGCACGGTTTGCGCCGAACGGGCTCGAAATTCATTTTGGACGCACCCGATAGAACTCCTAGGTGACGTGGGTCATGTGGAATCTCGTTCAGTCCGTCTGGAGATGGTGTTAGCGTTGATGTAAGATAGGTGCATGGTTTGCGTTAAATGTACCATAGGTTCAGAGATTGTTTTTGACGCACCCTATGGAACTCCTAGGTAATGTGGGTCATATGGAATCTCGTTCAGTCCGTTTGGAGATGGTGTTAGTGTTAGTGCAATATAGGTGCACGGTTTGTGCCAAACGTAGCATAGGCTTAGATATCGTTTAGGACGCACCCAATGGTACTCCTTGGTGACGAAGCTCAACTGGAATCTCGTTTCGGTCCGTTTGGAGATATTGCTAATCTTGGCTTAAGATCAGTGCACGGTTTGCGTCGAACGTACCATAGGCTCGGAAATTGTTTTGGACGCACCCGATGGAAGTCCTAGGTGACGTGGGTCATGTTGGATCTCGTTCGGTCCGTTTGGAGATGGTGTTAGTGTCGATGTAAGATAGGTGCACGGTTTGCGCTAAATGTATCATAGGCTCATATATCATTTTGGACGCACCCGATGGAACTCCTAGGTGATGTGGGTCATGTGGAATCTCGTTCGGTCCGTTTGGAGATAGTGTTAATCTTGACGCAAGATCGGTGCACGGTTTGCATCGAACGTACCATAGGCTCGGAAATTGTTTTGGACGCACCCGGTGGAAGTCCTAGGTGACGTGGGTCATGTGGAATCTCGTTCGGTCTGTTTGGAGATGGTGTTAGTGTCGATGTAAGATAGGTGCACGGTTTGAGCTAAACGTACCATAGGCTCAGATATCGTTTTGGACGCACCCGATGGAACTCCTAGGTGATGTGGGTCATGTGGAATCTCGTTCGGTCCGTTTGCAGATGGTGTTAGTGTTGATGGAAGATTGGTGCACGGTTTGCGCTCAATGTACCATATGTTCATATATCATTTTGGACGCACCCTATGGAACTCCTAGGTGACGTGGTTCATGTGGAATCTCGTTTGGTCCGTTTGGAGATGGTGTTAGTGTTAGTGCAAGATAGGTGCATGGTTTGTGCCAAACGTAGCATAGGCTCAGATATCGTTTAGGACACACCTGATGGTACTCGTAGGTGACGAAGCTCAACTAGAATTTCGTTTCGGTCCGTTTGATGATAGTTTTAATCTTAACGCAAGATCAGTACACGGTTTGCGTCGAACGTACCATAGGCTCAGAAATTGCTTTAGACGCACCCGGTGGAAGTCCTAGGTGACGTGGGTCATGTGGAATCTTGTTCGGTCCGTTTAGAGATGGTGTTAGTGTTGATGCAAGATAGGTGCACGGTTTGCGCTAAACGTACCATAGGCTCAGATATCGTTTTGGACGCACCCGATGGAACTCCTAGGTTTCGTGGGTCATGTGGAATCTCGTTCGGTCCGTTTGGAGATGGTGTTAGTGTTGATGGAAGATTGGTGCATGGTTTGCGCTCAATGTACCATAGGTTCATATATCATTTTGGACGCATCCTATGGATCTCCTAGGTGACGTGGTTCATGTGGAATCTCGTTTGGTCCATTTGGAGATGGTGTTAGTGTTAGTGCAAGATAGGTGCACGGTTTGTGTCAAACGTAGCATAGGCTCAGAAATCGTTTAGGACGCACCCGATGGTACTCGTTGGTGACGAAGCTCAACTGGAATCTCGTTTCGGTCCATTTGGAGATAGTGTTAATCTTGACGCAAGATCGGTGCACGGTTTGCGTCGAACGTACCATAGGCTCGGAAATTGTTTTGGACTCACCCGGTGGAAGTCCTAGGTGACGTGGGTCATGTGGAATCTCGTTCGGTCCATTTAGAGATGGTGTTAGTGTCGATGCAAGATAGGTGCATGGTTTGCGCTAAACGTACCATAGGCTCAGATATCGTTTTGGACGCACCCGATGGAACTCCTAGGTTTCGTGGGTCATGTGGAATCTCGTTCGGTCCGTTTGGATATGGTGTTAGTGTTAGTGCAAGATAGGTGCACGGCTTGCGACAAATGTACCATAGGCTCAGATATCGTTTAGGACGCACCCTTTGGTACTCCTAAGTGACGAAGCTCAACTAGAAGCTCGTTTTGGTCCGTTTGGAGATAGTGGTAATCTTGACGCAAGATCGGTGCACGGTTTGCGCCGAAGGTACCATAGGCTCGAAAATCGTTTTGGACGCACCCGATGGAACTCCTAGGTGGCGTGGGTCATGTGGAATCTCGTTCGGTCCATTTGGAGATGGTGTTAGTGTTTATGCAAGATAGGTGCACAGTTTGCGCTAAACGTACCATAGGATTAGATATCGTTTTGGACGCACCCAACGGAACTCCTAGGTGATGTGGGTCATGTGGAATCTCGTTCGATCTGTTTGGAGATGGTGTTAGTGTTAGTGCAAGATAGGTGCACGGTTTACGCCAAACGTACCATAGGCTCAGATATAATTTAGGATACACTAGATGGTACTCCTTGGTGACAAAGCTCAACTACAAGCTCGTTTCCATCCATTTGGAGATAGTGGTAATCTTGACACAAGATCGATGCACGGTTTGCGCCGAACGGGCTCGAAATTCATTTTGGACGCACCCGATAGAACTCCTAGGTGACGTGGGTCATGTGGAATCTCGTTCAGTCCGTCTGGAGATGGTGTTAGCGTTGATGTAAGATAGGTGCATGGATTTGCGTTAAATGTACCATAGGCACAGATATCGTTTTGGACGCACCCGATGGAACTCATAGGTGATATGGGTCATGTGGAATCTCGTTCAGTACGTTTGGAGATGGTGTTAGTGTTGATGGAAGATTGGTGCACGATTTGCGCTAAACGTACCATAGGTTCAGATATCGTTTTTGACGCACCCTATGGAACTCCTAGGTAATGTGGGTCATATGGAATCTCGTTCAGTCCGTTTGGAGATGGTGTTAGTGTTAGTGCAATATAGGTGCACGGTTTGTGCCAAACGTAGCATAGGCTCAGATATCGTTTAGGACGCACCCAATGGTACTCCTTGGTGACGAAGCTCAACTGGAATCTCGTTTCGGTCCGTTTGGAGATATTGCTAATCTTGGCTTAAGATCGATTGCTGCGGTTTGCGTCGAACGTACCATAGGCTCGGAAATTGTTTTGGACGCACCCGATGGAAGTCCTAGGTGACGTGGGTCATGTTGGATCTCGTTCGGTCCGTTTGGAGATGGTGTTAGTGTCGATGTAAGATAGGTGCACGGTTTGCGCTAAATGTATCATAGGCTCATATATCATTTTGGACGCTCCCGATGGAACTCCTAGGTGATGTGGGTCATGTGGAATCTCGTTCGGTCCGTTTGGAGATAGTGTTAATCTTGACGCAAGATCGGTGCACGGTTTGCATCGAACGTACCATAGGCTCGGAAATTGTTTTGGACGCACCCGGTGGAAGTCCTAGGTGACGTGGGTCATGTGGAATCTCGTTCGGTCCGTTTGGAGATGGTGTTAGTGTCGATGTAAGATAGGTGCACGGTTTGAGCTAAACGTACCATTGGCTCAGATATTGTTTTGGACACACCCTATGGAACTCCTAGGTGATATGGGTCATGTGGAATCTCGTTTGGTCCGTTTGAAGATGGTGTTAGTGTTAGTGAAAGATAGGTGCACGGTTTGTGCCAAATGTAGCATAGGCTCAGATATCGTTTAGGACGCACCCGATGGTACTCCTAGGTGATGAAGCTCAACTGGAATCTCGTTTCGGTCCATTTGGAGATAGTGTTAATCTTGACGCAAGATAGGTGCACGGTTTGAGCTAAACATACCATCGGCTCAGATATCGTTTTGGACGCACCCGATGGAACTCCTATGTTTCGTGGGTCATGTGGAATCTCGTTCGGTCCGTTCGGAGATGGTGTTAGTGTTGATGGAAGATTGGTGCACGGTTTGCGCTCAATGTACCATATGTTCATATATCGTTTTGGACGCACCCTATGGAACTCCTAGTTGACGTGGGTCATGTGGAATCTTGTCCGGTCCGTATGGAGATGGTGTTAGTGTAAGTGCAAGATAGGTGCACGGTTTGCGCCAAACGTACCATAGGCTCAGATATCGTTTAGGTTGCACCCGATGGTACTCATAGGGACGAAGCTCAACTGGAAGCTCGTTTCGGTCCATTTGGAGATAGTGCTAATCTTGACACAAGATCGGTGCACGGTTTGCGCCGAACGTACCATAGGCTCAGAAAACATTTTGGGTGCACCCGATGAAACTCCTAGGTGACGTGGGTCAGGTGGAATCTCGTTTGGTCCGTTTGGAGATGTTGTTAGTGTTGATGTAAGATAGGTGCACGGTTTGCGTTAAATGTACCATAGGCACAGATATCATTTTGGACGCACCCGGCGGAACTCATAGGTGTTGTGGGTCATGTTGAATCTCGTTCAGTACGTTTGGAGATGGTGTTAGTGTTGATGGAAGATTGGTGCACGATTTGCGCTAAACGTACCATAGGTTCAGATATCGTTTTTGACGCACCCTATGGAACTCCTAGGTGACGTGGGTCATGTGGAATCTCGTTCGGTCCGTTTGGAGATGGTGTTAGTGTTAGTGCAACATAGGTGCACGGTTTGTGCCAAACATAGCATAGGCTCATATATCGTTTATGACGCACCCAATGGTACTCCTTGGTGACGAAGCTCAACTGGAATCTCGTTTCGGTCCGTTTGGAGATAGTGCTAATCTTGACGCAAGATCAGTGCACGGTTTGCGTCGAACATACCATAGGCTCGGAAATTATTTTGGACGCACCCGATGGAAGTCCTTGGTGGCGTGGGTCATGTGGAATCTCGTTCGGTCCGTTTGGAGATGGTGTTAGTGTCGATGTAAGATAGGTGCACGATTTGCCTAAACGTACCATAGGCTCATATATCGTTTTGGACGCACCCGATGGAACTCCTAGGTGATGTGGGTCATTTGGAATCTCGTTCGGTCCGTTTGGAGATGGTGTTAGTGTTGATGGAAGATTGGTGCACGGTTTGCGCTCAATGTACCATAGGTTCAGATATCGTTTTGGACGCACCCTATGGAACTCCTAGGTGACATGGTTCATGTGGAATCTCGTTTGGTCCATTTGAAGATGGTATTAGTGTGAGTGCAAGATAGGTGCACGGTTTGTGCCAAACGTAGCATAGGCTCAAATATCATTTAGGACACACCCGATGGTACTCCTAGGTGATGAAACTCAACTGGAATCTTGTTTCGGTCCGTTTGGAGATATTGTTAATCTTGACGCAAGATCGGTGCACGGTTTACGTCGAACGTACCATAGGCTCAGAAATTGTTTTGGACAACCGGTGGAAGTCCTAGGAGACGTGGGTCATGTGGAATCTCGTTCGGTCCGTTTGGAGATGGTGTTAGTGTTAGTGCAAGATTGGTGCACGGTTTGCGCTAAAAGTACCATAGGCTCAGATATCGTTTTGGACGCACCCGATGGAACTCCAAGGTGATGTGGGTCATGTGGAATCTCGTTCGATCCGTTTGGAGATAGTGTTAGTGTTGATGGAAGATTGGTGCACGGTTTGCGCTCAATGTACCATAGATTCAGATATCATTTTGGACGCACCCTATGGAACTCCTAGGTGACGTGGTTCATGTGGAATCTAGTTTGGTCTGTTTGGAGATGGTGTTTGTGTTAGTGCAAGATAGGTGCACGGTTTGTGCCAAACGTAGCATAGGCTCAGATATCATTTAGGACGCACCCGATGGTACTCGTAGGTGACGAAGCTCAGCTAGAATCTCGTTTCGGTCCATTTGGAGATAGTGTTAATCTTGACGCAAGATTGGTGCACGGTTTGCGTCAAACGTACCATAGGCTCGGAAATTGTATTGGACGCACCCGGTGGAAGTCCTAGGTGACGTGGGTCATGTGGAATCTCGTTCGGTCCATTTGGAGATGGTGTTAGTGTCGATGCAAGATAGGTGCACGGTTTGTGCTAAACGTACCATAGGCTCAGATATCATTTTGGACGCACTCGATGGAACTCCAAGGTAATGTGGGTCCTGTGGAATCTCGTTCGGTCCGTTTGGAGATGGTGTTAGTGTTAGTGCAAGATTGGTGCACGGTTTGCGCCAAACGTACCATAGGCTCAGATATCGTTTAGGATGCACCCAATGTTACACGTAGGTGATGAAGCTCAACTGGAACCTCGTTTTGGTCCGTTTGGAGATACTGCTAATCTTGACGCAAGATCGGTGCACGGTTTGCGCCGTAGGTACCACAAGCTCGGAAATCGTTTTGGACACACCCGATAGAACTCCTAGGTGATGTGGGTCATGTGGAATCTTGTTCGGTCCGTTTAGAGATGTTGTTAATGTTGATGTAAGATAGGTGCACGGTTTGCGTTAAACGTACCATAGGCACAAATATCATTTTGGACGCACCCGATGGAACTCATAGGTGATGTGGGTCATGTTGAATCTCGTTCAGTACGTTTGGAGATGGTGTTAGTGTTGATGGAAGATTGGTGCACGATTTGCGCTAAACGTACCATAGGTTCATATATCGTTTTTGATGCACCCTATGGAACTCCTAGGTGACGTGGGTCATGTGGAATCTTGTTCGGTCCGTTTGGAGATGGTGTTAGTGTTAGTGCAATATAGGTGCACGGTTTGTGCCAAACGTAGCATAGGCTCAGATATCATTTTGGACGCACCCGATGGAACTCCTAGGTGATGTGGGTCATGTGGAATCTCATTCGGTCCGTTTCGAGATAGTGTTAGTGTTGATGGAAGATTGGTGCACGGTTTGCGCTCAATGTACCATAGGTTCAGATATCGTTTTGGACGCACCCTATGGAACTCCTAGGTGACGTGGGTCATGTGGAATCTCGTTTGGTCCGTTTGAAGATGGTGTTAGTGTTAGTGCAAGATAGGTGCACGGTTTGTGCCAAATGTAGCATAGGCTCAGATATCATTTAGGACGCACCCGATGGTACTCCTAGGTGATGAAGCTCAACTGGAATCTCGTTTCGGTCCGTTTGGAGATAGTGTTAATCTTGACGCAAGATTGGTGCACGGTTTGCGTCGAACGTACCATAGGCTCGGAAATTGTTTTGGACACCCGGTGGAAGTCCTAGGTGACGTGGGTCATGTGGAATCTTGTTCGGTCCGTTTGGAGATTGTGTTAGTGTTGATGTAAGATAGGTGCACAGTTTGCACTAAACGTACTATTGGTTCAGATATCATTTTGGACGTACCCAATGGAACTCCTAGGTGACGTGGGTCATGTGGAATCTCGTTCGGTCTGTTTGGAGATGGTGTTAGTGTTAGTGCAAGATAGGCGCACGGTTTACGCCAAACATACCATAGGCTCAGATATAATTTAGGATGCACCCGATGGTACTCCTAGGTGACAAAGCTCAACTGCCAGCTCATTTCCGTCTATTTGGAGATAGTGGTAATCTTGACACAAGATCGATGCACGGTTTACGCCGAACGGGCTCGAAAATCATTTTGGACGCACCCGATAGAACTCCTAGGTGACGTGGATCATGTCGAATCTCGTTGGGTCCGTCTGGAGATGGTGTTAGCGTTGATGTAAGATAGGTGCACGGTTTGCGCTAAACGTACCATAGGCTCAGATATCATTTTGGACGCACACGATGGAACTCCTAGTTGACGTGGGTCATGTGTAATCTTGTCCGGTCCGTATGGAGATGGTGTTAGTGTTAGTGCAAGATAGGTGCACAGTTTGCGCCAAACGTACCATAGGCTCAGATATCGTTTAGGTTGCACCCGATGGTACTCATAGGGACGAAGCTCAACTGGAAGCTCGTTTCGGACCATTTAGAGATAGTGCTAACCTTGATGCAAGATCGGTGAACGGTTTGCGCCGAACGTACCATAGGCTCAGAAAACATTTTGGGCGCACCCGATGAAACTCCTAGGTGACGTGGGTCATGTGGAATCTCGTTCGGTCCGTTTGGAGATGTTGTTGTTAGTGTTGATATAAGATAGGTGCATGGTTTGCGTTAAGCGTACCATAGGTTTGAGATATCGTTTTGGCGCACCCTATGGAACTCCTAGGTGACGTGGGTCATGTGGAATCTCTTCGGTCCGTTTGGAGATGGTGTTAGTGTTAGTGCAATATAGGTGCACGGTTTGTGCCAAACGCAATAGCATAGGCTCATATATCGTTTAGGACGCACCCCATGGTACTCCTTGGTGAGGAAGCTCAAGCTGGAATCTCGTTTGGTCCGTTTGGAGATAGTGCTAATCTTGACGCAAGATCGGTGCAGTGGTTTGCGTCGAACATACCATAGGCTCGAAATTATTTTGGGACGCACCCGATGGAAGTCCTTGGTGGCGTGGGTCATGTGGAATCTCGTTCGTCCGTTTGGAGATGGTGTTAGAGTCGATGTAAGATAGGTGCACGATTTGGCTAAACGTACCATAGGCTCAGATATCGTTTTGGACGCACCCGATGGAACTCCTAGGTGATGTGGGTCATGTGGAATCTCGTTCGGTCCGTTTGGAGATGGTGTTAGTGTTGATGGAAGATTGGTGCACGGTTTGCGCTCAATGTACCATAGGTTTAGATATCGTTTTGGACGCACCCTATGGAACTCCTAGGTGACATGGTTCATGTGGAATCTCGTTCGGTCCGTTTGGAGATGGTGTTAGTGTCGATGTAAGATAGGTGCACGGTTTGTGCTAAATGTACCATAGGCTCAGATATCATTTTGGACGCACTCGATGGAACTCCTAGGTAATGTGGGTCATGTGGAATCTCGTTCGGTCCGTTTGGAGATGGTGTCAGTGTTAGTGCAAGATTGGTGCACGGTTTGCGCCAAACGTACCATAGGCTCAGATATCGTTTAGGATGCACCCGATGTTACACGTAGGTGACGAAGCTCAACTGGAACCTTGTTTTGGTCTGTTTGGAGATACTGCTAATCTTGACGCAAGATCGGTGCACGGTTTGCGCCGTAGGTACCACAAGCTCGGAAATCGTTTTGGACACACCCGATAGAACTCCTAGGTGATGTGGGTCATGTGGAATCTTGTTCGGTCCGTTTGGAGATGTTGTTAGTGTTGATGTAAGATAGGTGCACGGTTTGCGTTAAACATACCATAGGCACAAATATCATTTTGGACGCACCCGATGGAACTCATAGGTGATGTGGGTCATGTTGAATCTCGTTCAGTACGTTTGGAGATGGTGTTAGTGTTGATGGAAGATTGGTGCACGATTTGCGCTAAACGTACCATAGGTTCATATATCGTTTTTGATGCACCCTATGGAACTCCTAGGTGACGTGGGTCATGTGGAATCTCGTTCGGTCCGTTTGGAGATGGTGTTAGTGTTAGTGCAATATAGGTGCACGGTTTGTGCCAAACGTAGCATAGGCTCAGATATCATTTTGGACGCACCCGATGGAACTCCTAGGTGATGTGGGTCATGTGGAATCTCATTCGGTCCGTTTCGAGATAGTGTTAGTGTTGATGGAAGATTGGTGCACGGTTTGCGCTCAATGTACCATAGGTTCAGATATCGTTTTGGACGCACCCTATGGAACTCCTAGGTGACGTGGGTCATGTGGAATCTCGTTTGGTCCGTTTGAAGATGGTGTTAGTGTTAGTGCAAGATAGGTGCACGGTTTGTGCCAAATGTAGCATAGGCTCAGATATCATTTAGGACGCACCCGATGGTACTCCTTGGTGATGAAGCTCAGCTGGAATCTCGTTTCGGTCCGTTTGGAGATAGTGTTAATCTTGGACGCAAGATTGGTGCACGGTTTGCGTCGAACGTACCATAGGCTCGGAAATTGTTTTGGACACCCGGTGGAAGTCCTAGGTGACGTGGGTCATGTGGAATCTCGTTCGGTCCGTTTGGAGATTGTGTTAGTGTTGATGTAAGATAGGTGCACAGTTTGCACTAAACGTACTATTGGTTCAGATATCATTTTGGACGTACCCAATGGAACTCCTAGGTGACGTGGGTCATGTGGAATCTCGTTCGGTCTGTTTGGAGATGGTGTTAGTGTTAGTGCAAGATAGGCGCACGGTTTACGCCAAACATAGCATAGGCTCAGATATAATTTAGAATGCACCCGATGGTACTCCTAGGTGACAAAGCTCAAGCTATGACTCATTTCCGTCTATTTGGAGATAGTGGTAATCTTGACACAAGATCGATGCACGGTTTACGCCGAACGGGCTCGAAAATCATTTTGGACGCACCCGATAGAACTCCTAGGTGACGTGGATCATGTCGAATCTCGTTGGGTCCGTCTGGAGATGGTGTTAGCGTTGATGTAAGATAGGTGCACGGTTTGCGCTAAACGTACCATAGGCTCAGATATCATTTTGGACGCACACGATGGAACTCCTAGTTGACGTGGGTCATGTGTAATCTTGTCCGGTCCGTATGGAGATGGTGTTAGTGTTAGTGCAAGATAGGTGCACAGTTTGCGCCAAACGTACCATAGGCTCAGATATCGTTTAGGTTGCACCCGATGGTACTCATAGGGACAAAGCTCAACTGGAAGCTCGTTTCGGACCATTTAGAGATAGTGCTAACCTTGATGCAAGATCGGTGAACGGTTTGCGCCGAACGTACCATAGGCTCAGAAAACATTTTGGGCGCACCCGATGAAACTCCTAGGTGACGTGGGTCATGTGGAATCTCGTTCGGTCCGTTTGGAGATGTTGTTAGTGTTGATATAAGATAGGTGCATGGTTTGCGTTAAACGTACCATAGGTTCAGATATCGTTTTTGACGCACCCTATGGAACTCCTAGGTGACGTGGGTCATGTGGAATCTCCTTCGGTCCGTTTGGAGATGGTGTTAGTGTTAGTGCAATATAGGTGCACGGTTTGTGCCAAACGTAGCATAGGCTCATATATCGTTTAGGACGCACCCCATGGTACTCCTTGGTGAGGAAGCTCAACTGGAATCTCGTTTCGGTCCGTTTGGAGATAGTGCTAATCTTGACGCAAGATCAGTGCAGGGTTTGCGTCGAACATACCATAGGCTCGAAATTATTTGGGCGCGCACCCGATGGAAGTCCTTGGTGGCGTGGGTCATGTGGAATCTCGTTCGGTCCGTTTGGAGATGGTGTTAGAGTCGATGTAAGATAGGTGCACGATTTGGCTAAACGTACCATAGGCTCAGATATCGTTTTGGACGCACCCGATGGAACTCCTAGGTGATGTGGGTCATGTGGAATCTCGTTCGGTCCGTTTGGAGATGGTGTTAGTGTTGATGGAAGATTGGTGCACGGTTTGCGCTCAATGTACCATAGGTTTAGATATCGTTTTGGACGCACCCTATGGAACTCCTAGGTGACATGGTTCATGTGGAATCTCGTTCGGTCCGTTTGGAGATGGTGTTAGTGTCGATGTAAGATAGGTGCACGGTTTGTGCTAAATGTACCATAGGCTCAGATATCATTTTGGGCCTTTTCGATGGAACTCCTAGGTAATGTGGGTCATGTGGAATCTCGTTCGGTCCGTTTGGAGATGGTGTCGGTGTTAGTGCAAGATTGGTGCACGGTTTGCGTAAACGCACCATAGGCTCGAGATATCGTTTAGGATGCACCCGATGTTACACGTAGGTGACGAAGCTCAACTGGAACCTTGTTTTGGTCTCTTTTGGAATCTTGCTAATCTTGACTTAAGATCGGTGCACGGTTTTTGCGCCGTAGGTACCACAAGCTCGGAAATCGTTTTGGACACACCCGATAGAACTCCTAGGTGATGTGGGTCATGTGGAATCTTGTTCGGTCCGTTTGGAGATGTTGTTAGTGTTGATGTAAGATAGGTGCACGGTTTGCGTTAAACGTACCATAGGCACAAATATCATTTTGGACGCACCCGATGGAACTCATAGGTGATGTGGGTCATGTTGAATCTCGTTGAGACGTTTGGAGATGGTGTTAGTGTTGATGGAAGATTGGTGCACGATTTGCGCTAAGCGTACCATAGGTTCATATATCATTTTTTGATGCACCCTATGGAACTCCTAGGTGACGTGGGTCATGTGGAATCTCGTTCGGTCCGTTTGGAGATGGTGTTAGTGTTAGTGCAATATAGGTGCACGGTTTGTGCCAAAGCGTAGCATAGGCTCGAGATATCATTTTGGGCGCACCGATGGAACTCCTAGGTGATGTGGGTCATGTGGAATCTCATTCGGTCCGTTTAGAGATAGTGTTAGTGTTGATGGAAGATTGGTGCACGGTTTTGCGCTCAATGTACCATAGGTTCGAGATATCATTTTGGACGCACCCTATGGAACTCCTAGGTGACGTGGGTCATGTGGAATCTCGTTTGGTCCGTTTGAAGATGGTGTTAGTGTTAGTGCAAGATAGGTGCACGGTTTGTGCCAAATGTAGCATAGGCTCAGATATCATTTAGGACGCACCCGATGGTACTCCTAGGTGATGAAGCTCAACTGGAATCTCGTTTCGGTCCGTTTGGAGATAGTGTTAATCTTGACGCAAGATTGGTGCACGGTTTGCGTCGAACGTACCATAGGCTCGGAAATTGTTTTGGACACCCGGTGGAAGTCCTAGGTGACGTGGGTCATGTGGAATCTCGTTCGGTCCGTTTGGAGATTGTGTTAGTGTTGATGTAAGATAGGTGCACAGTTTGCACTAAACGTACTATTGGTTCAGATATCATTTTGGACGTACCCAATGGAACTCCTAGGTGACGTGGGTCATGTGGAATCTCGTTCGGTCTGTTTGGAGATGGTGTTAGTGTTAGTGCAAGATAGGCGCACGGTTTACGCCAAACATAGCATAGGCTCAGATATAATTTAGAATGCACCCGATGGTACTCCTAGGTGACAAAGCTCAACTGCCAGCTCATTTCCGTCTATTTGGAGATAGTGGTAATCTTGACACAAGATCGATGCACGGTTTACGCCGAACGGGCTCGAAAATCATTTTGGACGCACCGATAGAACTCCTAGGTGGCGTGGGATCATGTCGAATCTCGTTGGGTCCAAATCGGAGATGGTGTTAGCGTTGATGTAAGATAGGTGCACGGTTTGCGCTAAGCGTACCATAGGCTCGAGATATCATTTTGGACGCTACGATGGAACTCCTAGTTGACGTGGGTCATGTGTAATCTTGTCCGGTCCGTATGGAGATGGTGTTAGTGTTAGTGCAAGATAGGTGCACAGTTTGCGCCAAACGTACCATAGGCTCAGATATCGTTTAGGTTGCACCCGATGGTACTCATAGGGACAAAGCTCAACTGGAAGCTCGTTTCGGACCATTTAGAGATAGTGCTAACCTTGATGCAAGATCGGTGAACGGTTTGCGCCGAACGTACCATAGGCTCAGAAAACATTTTGGGCGCACCCGATGAAACTCCTAGGTGACGTGGGTCATGTGGAATCTCGTTCGGTCCGTTTGGAGATGTTGTTAGTGTTGATATAAGATAGGTGCATGGTTTGCGTTAAACGTACCATAGGTTCAGATATCGTTTTTGACGCACCCTATGGAACTCCTAGGTGACGTGGGTCATGTGGAATCTCCTTCGGTCCGTTTGGAGATGGTGTTAGTGTTAGTGCAATATAGGTGCACGGTTTGTGCCAAACGTAGCATAGGCTCATATATCGTTTAGGACGCACCCCATGGTACTCCTTGGTGAGGAAGCTCAACTGGAATCTCGTTTCGGTCCGTTTGGAGATAGTGCTAATCTTGACGCAAGATCAGTGCAGGGTTTGCGTCGAACATACCATAGGCTCAGAAATTATTTTGGACGCACCCGATGGAAGTCCTTGGTGGCGTGGGTCATGTGGAATCTCGTTCGGTCCGTTTGGAGATGGTGTTAGAGTCGATGTAAGATAGGTGCACGATTTGGCTAAACGTACCATAGGCTCAGATATCGTTTTGGACGCACCCGATGGAACTCCTAGGTGATGTGGGTCATGTGGAATCTCGTTCGGTCCGTTTGGAGATGGTGTTAGTGTTGATGGAAGATTGGTGCACGGTTTGCGCTCAATGTACCATAGGTTTAGATATCGTTTTGGACGCACCCTATGGAACTCCTAGGTGACATGGTTCATGTGGAATCTCGTTCGGTCCGTTTGGAGATGGTGTTAGTGTCGATGTAAGATAGGTGCACGGTTTGTGCTAAATGTACCATAGGCTCAGATATCATTTTGGACGCACTCGATGGAACTCCTAGGTAATGTGGGTCATGTGGAATCTCGTTCGGTCCGTTTGGAGATGGTGTCGAGTGTTAGTGCAAGATTGGTGCACGGTTTGCGCCAAACGTACCATAGGCTCAGATATCGTTTAGGATGCACCCGATGTTACACGTAGGTGACGAAGCTCAACTGGAACCTTGTTTTGGTCTGTTTGGAGATACTGCTAATCTTGACGCAAGATCGGTGCACGGTTTGCGCCGTAGGTACCACAAGCTCGGAAATCGTTTTGGACACACCGATAGAACTCCTAGGTGATGTGGGTCATGTGGAATCTTGTTCGGTCCGTTTGGAGATGTTGTTAGTGTTGATGTAAGATAGGTGCGGTTTTGCGTTAAGCGTACCATAGGCACAAATATCATTTTGGACGCACCCGATGGAACTCATAGGTGATGTGGGTCATGTTGAATCTCGTTCAGTACGTTTGGAGATGGTGTTAGTGTTGATGGAAGATTGGTGCACGATTTGCGCTAAGCGTACCATAGGTTCATATATATCGTTTTGATGCACCCTATGGAACTCCTAGGTGACGTGGGTCATGTGGAATCTCGTTCGGTCCGTTTGGAGATGGTGTTAGTGTTAGTGCAATATAGGTGCACGGTTTGTGCCAAACGTAGCATAGGCTCGAGATATCATTTTGGGACGCACCGATGGAACTCCTAGGTGATGTGGGTCATGTGGAATCTCATTCGGTCCGTTTTGAGATAGTGTTAGTGTTGATGGAAGATTGGTGCACGGTTTGCGCTCAATGTACCATAGGTTCGAGATATCGTTTTGGACGCACCCTATGGAACTCCTAGGTGGCGTGGGTCATGTGGAATCTCGTTTGGTCCGTTTGAAGATGGTGTTAGTGTTAGTGCAAGATAGGTGCACGGTTTGTGCCAAATGTAGCATAGGCTCGAGATATCATTTAGGGCGCACCCGATGGTACTCCTAGGTGATGAAGCTCAAGCTGGAATCTCGTTTGGTCCGTTTGGAGATAGTGTTAATCTTGGACGCAAGATTGGTGCACGGTTTGCGTCGAGCGTACCATAGGCTCGAAATTGTTTTGGACACCGGTGGAAGTCCTAGGTGACGTGGGTCATGTGGAATCTCGTTCGGTCCGTTTGGAGATTGTGTTAGTGTTGATGTAAGATAGGTGCACAGTTTGCACTAAACGTACTATTGGTTCAGATATCATTTTGGACGTACCCAATGGAACTCCTAGGTGGCGTGGGTCATGTGGAATCTCGTTCGGTCCTGTTTGGAGATGGTGTTAGTGTTAGTGCAAGATAGGCGCACGGTTTACGCCAAACATAGCATAGGCTCAGATATAATTTAGAATGCACCCGATGGTACTCCTAGGTGACAAAGCTCAACTGCCAGCTCATTTCCGTCTATTTGGAGATAGTGGTAATCTTGACACAAGATCGATGCACGGTTTACGCCGAACGGGCTCGAAAATCATTTGGGACGCACCGATAGAACTCCTAGGTGGCGTGGATCATGTCGAATCTCGTTGGGTCCAAATGGAGATGGTGTTAGCGTTGATGTAAGATAGGTGCACGGTTTGCGCTAAACGTACCATAGGCTCAGATATCATTTTGGACGCACACGATGGAACTCCTAGTTGACGTGGGTCATGTGTAATCTTGTCCGGTCCGTATGGAGATGGTGTTAGTGTTAGTGCAAGATAGGTGCACAGTTTTGCGCTAAACGTACCATAGGCTCAGATATCGTTTAGGTTGCACCCGATGGTACTCATAGGGACGAAGCTCAACTGGAAGCTCGTTTCGGACCATTTAGAGATAGTGCTAACCTTGATGCAAGATCGGTGAGCGGTTTGCGCCGAACGTACCATAGGCTCAGAAAACATTTTGGGCGCACCCGATGAAACTCCTAGGTGACGTGGGTCATGTGGAATCTCGTTCGGTCCGTTTGGAGATGTTGTTAGTGTTGATATAAGATAGGTGCATGGTTTGCGTTAAACGTACCATAGGTTCAGATATCGTTTTTGACGCACCCTATGGAACTCCTAGGTGACGTGGGTCATGTGGAATCTCCTTCGGTCCGTTTGGAGATGGTGTTAGTGTTAGTGCAATATAGGTGCACGGTTTGTGCCAAACGTAGCATAGGCTCATATATCGTTTAGGACGCACCCCATGGTACTCCTTGGTGAGGAAGCTCAACTGGAATCTCGTTTCGGTCCGTTTGGAGATAGTGCTAATCTTGACGCAAGATCAGTGCAGGGTTTGCGTCGAACATACCATAGGCTCAGAAATTATTTTGGACGCACCCAATGGAAGTCCTTGGTGGCGTGGGTCATGTGGAATCTCGTTCGGTCCGTTTGGAGATGGTGTTAGAGTCGATGTAAGATAGGTGCGATTTGGCTAAGCGTACCATAGGCTCAGATATCGTTTTGGACGCACCCGATGGAACTCCTAGGTGATGTGGGTCATGTGGAATCTCGTTCGGTCCGTTTGGAGATGGTGTTAGTGTTGATGGAAGATTGGTGCACGGTTTGCGCTCAATGTACCATAGGTTTCGATATCGTTTTGGACGCACCCTATGGAACTCCTAGGTGACATGGTTCATGTGGAATCTCGTTCGGTCCGTTTGGAGATGGTGTTAGTGTCGATGTAAGATAGGTGCACGGTTTGTGCTAAACGTACCATAGGCTCAGATATCATTTTGGACGCACTCGATGGAACTCCTAGGTAATGTGGGTCATGTGGAATCTCGTTCGGTCCGTTTGGAGATGGTGTCAGTGTTAGTGCAAGATTGGTGCACGGTTTGCGCCAAACGTACCATAGGCTCAGATATCGTTTAGGATGCACCCGATGTTACACGTTGGTGACGAAGCTCAACTAGAACCTTGTTTTGGTCTGTTTGGAGATACTGCTAATCTTGACGCAAGATCGGTGCACGGTTTGCGCCGTAGGTACCACAAGCTTGGAAATCGTTTTGGACACACCCGATAAAACTCCTAGGTGATGTGGGTCATGTGGAATCTTGTTCGGTCCGTTTGGAGATGTTGTTAGTGTTGATGTAAGATAGGTGCACGGTTTGCGTTAAACGTACCATAGGCACAAATATCATTTTGGACGCACCCGATGGAACTCATAGGTGATGTGGGTCATGTGGAATCTCGTTCAGTACGTTTGGAGATGGTGTTAGTGTTGATGGAAGATTGGTGCACGATTTGCGCTAAACGTACCATAGGTTCAGATATCATTTTTGACGCACCCTATGGAACTCCTAGGTGACATGGGTCATGTGGAATCTCGTTCGGTCCGTTTGGAGATGGTGTTAGTGTTAGTGCAATATAGGTGCACGGTTTGTGCCAAACGTAGCATAGGCTCAGATATCGTTTAGGACGCACCCGATGGTACTCCTAGGTGACGAAACTCAACTGGAATCTCGTTTTGGTCTGTTTGGAGATAGTGCTAATCTTGACGCCAGATTAGTGCACGGTTTGCGTCGAACGTACCATAGGCTCGGAAATTGTTTTGGACACACCCGGTGGAAGTCCTAGGTGACGTGGGTCATGTGGAATCTCGTTCGGTCCGTTTGAAGATGGTGTTAGTGTCAATGTAAGATAGGTGCACGGTTTGGGCTAAACGTACCATGGGCTCAGATATCGTTTTGGACGCACCCGATGGAACTCCTAGGTTTCGTGGGTCATGTGGAATCTCGTTCGGTCCGTTTGGAGATAGTGTTAGTGTTAGTGCAAGATAGGTGCACGGTTTGCGACAAACGTACCATAGGCTCAGATATCATTTAGGACGCACCCTTTGGTACTCCTAAGTGATGAAGCTCAACTAGAAGCTCGTTTTGGTCCGTTTGGAAATAGTGCTAATCTTGACGCAAGATCGGTGCACGGTTTGCGCCGAAGGTACCATAGGCTCAGATATAATTTTGGATGCACCTAATGGTACTCCTAGGTAACAAAGCTCAATTGCAAGCTCGTTTTTGTCCATTTGGAGATAGTGGTAATCTTGACACAAGATCGATGCACGGTTTGCGCCGAACGGGCTCGAAAATCATTTTGGACGCACCCAACAGAAACTCCTAGGTGACGTGGGTCATGTGGAATCTCGTTCGGTCCGTCTAGATATGGTGTTAGCGTTGATGTCAGATAGATGCACGGTTTGCGCTAAACGTACCATAGGCTCAGATATCATTTTGGACGCACACGATGGAACTCCTAGTTGACGTGGGTCATGTGGAATCTTGTCTGGTCCGTATGGAAATGGTGTTAGTGTTAGTGCAAGATAGGTGCACGGTTTGGGCCAAATGTATCATGGGCTCAGATATTGTTTAGGTTGCACCCGATGGTACTCATAGGGACGAAGCTCAACTAGAAGCTTATTTCGGTCCATTTGGAGATAGTGTTAATCTTGATGCAAGATCGGTGCACGGTTTGCGCCAAATGTAACTTAGGCTCAGAAAACATTTTGGGCGCACCCGATGAAACTCCTAGGTGACGTGGGTCATGTGGAATCTCGTTCGGTCCGTTTGGAGATGTTGTTAGTGTTGATATAAGATAGGTGCACGGTTTGCGTTAAACGTACCATATGCACATATATAATTTTGGACGCACCCGAGGGAACTCATAGGTGATGTGGGTCATGTGGAATCTCATTCAGTACGTTTGGAGTTGGTGTTAGTGTTGATGGAAGATTGGTGCACGATTTGCGCTAAACGTACCATAGGTTCAGATATCGTTTTCAACGCACCCTATGGAACTCCTAGGTGACGTGGTTCATGTGGAATCTCGTTTGGTCCATTTGGAGATGGTGTTAGTGTTAGTGAAAGATAGGTGCACGGTTTGTGCCAAACATAGCATAGGCTCAGATATTGTTTAGGACGCACCCGATGGTACTCCTTGGTGACGAAGCTCAACTGGAATCTCGTTTTGGTCCATTTGGAGATAGTGTTAATCTTGACGCAAGATCGGTGCACGGTTTGCATCGAACGTACCATAGGCTCGGAAATTGTTTTGGACGCACCCGGTGGAAGTCCTAGGTGACGTGGGTCATGTGGAATCTCGTTCGGTCTGTTTGGAGATGGTGTTAGTCTCGATGCAAGATAGGTGCACGGATTGCGTTAAACGTACCATAGGCTCAGATATCGTTTTGGACGCACTCGATGGAACTCCTAGGTAATGTGGGTCATGTGGAACCTCGTTCGGTCCGTTTGGAGATGGTGTTAGTGTTAGTGCAAGATTGGTGCACGGTTTGCCCCAAACGTACCATAGGCTCAGATATCGTTTAGGACGCACCCTTTGGTACTCCTAAGTGACGAAGCTCAACTGGAAGCTCGTTTTGGTCCGTTTGGAGATAGTGCTAATCTTGACGCAAGATCGGTGCACGGTTTGCGCCGAAGGTACCATAGGCTCAGAAATCATTTTGCACGCACCCGATGGTACTCCTATGTGACGTGGGTCATGTGGAATCTCGTTCGGTCCGTTTGGAGATGGTGTTAGTGTTGATGCAAGATAGGTGCACGGTTTGCGCTAAACGTACCATAGGCTCAGATATCATTTTGGACGCACCCAATGGAACTCCTCGGTGACGTGGGTCATGTGGAATCTCGTTCGATCTGTTTGGAGATGGTGTTAGTGTTAACGCAAGATAGGTGCACGGTTTGTGCCAAACATAGCATAGGCTCAGATATTGTTTAGGACGCACCCGATGGTACTCCTTGGTGACGAAGCTCAACTGGAATCTCGTTTTGGTCCATTTGGAGATAGTGTTAATCTTGACGCAAGATCGGTGCACGGTTTGCATCGAACGTACCATAGGCTCGGAAATTGTTTTGGACGCACCCGGTGGAAGTCCTAGGTGACGTGGGTCATGTGGAATCTCGTTCGGTCTGTTTGGAGATGGTGTTAGTCAAGATCCAAGATAGGTGCACGGATTGCGTTAAACGTACCATAGGCTCAGATATCGTTTTGGACGCACTCGATGGAACTCCTAGGTAATGTGGGTCATGTGGAACCTCGTTCGGTCCGTTTGGAGATGGTGTTAGTGTTAGTGCAAGATTGGTGCACGGTTTGCCCCAAACGTACCATATGGTCAGATATCGTTTAGGACGCACCCTTTGGTACTCCTAAGTGACGAAGCTCAACTGGAAGCTCGTTTTGGTCCGTTTGGAGATAGTGCTAATCTTGACGCAAGATCGGTGCACGGTTTGCGCCGAAGGTACCATAGGCTCAGAAATCATTTTGCACGCACCCGATGGTACTCCTTGTGCGTGGGTCATGTGGAAGGTACCATAGGCTCAGAAATCATTTGTTCATGCGCACCCGATGGTACTGGAACTCCTAGGTGACGTGGGTCATGTGGAATCTCGTTCGGAGATGGTGTTTTGGAGATGGTGTTAGTGTTCATTTGCAAGATAGGTGCACGGTTTGCGCTTAAGCGAGATACCATAAGGCTCGAGATATCGTTTTGGACGCACCCAATGGAACTCCTAGGTGACGTGGGTCATGTGGAATCTCGTTCGGTCCGTCTGGAGATGGTGTTAGCGTTGATGTAAGATAGGTGCACGGTTTGCGCTAAACGTACCATAGGCTCAGATATCATTTTGGACGCATACGATGGAACTCCTAGTTGACGTGGGTCATGTGGAATCTTGTCTAGTCCATATGGAGATGGTGTTAGTGTAAGTGCAAGATAGGTGCACGGTTCACGCCAAACGTACCATAGGCTCAGATATCGTTTAGGTTGCACCCAATGGTACTCATAGGGACGAAGCTCAACTGGAAGCTCATTTCGGTCCATTTGGAGATAGTGCTAATCTTGATGCAAGATAGGTGCACGGTTTGCGCTAAACGTACCATATGCTCAGATATCGTTTTGGACGCACTCGATGGAACTGCTAGGTAATGTGGGTCATGTGGAATCTCGTTCGGTCCGTTTGGAGATGGTGTTAGTGTTAGTGCAAGATTGGTGCACGGTTTGCCCCAAACGTACCATAGGGTCAGATATCGTTTAGGACGCACCCTTTGGTACTCCTAAGTGACGAAGCTCAACTGGAAGCTCGTTTTGGTCCGTTTGGAGATAGTGCTAATCTTGACGCAAGATCGGTGCACGGTTTGCGCCGAAGGTACCATAGGCTCAGAAATCGTTTTGCACGCACCCGATGGTACTCCTAGGTGACATGGGTCATGTGGAATCTCGTTCGGTCCGTTTGGAGATGGTGTTAGTGTTCATGCAAGATAGGTGCACGGTTTGCGCTAAACGTACCATAGGCTCAGATATCGTTTTGGACGCACCCAATGGAACTCCTAGGTGACGTGGGTCATGTGGAATCTCGTTCGGTCTGTTTGGAGATGGTGTTAGTGTTAGCGCAAGATAGGTGCACGGTTTACGCCAAACGTACCATAGGCTCAGATATAATTTAGGATGCACCCGATGGTACTCCTAAGTGACAAAGCTCAACTGCAAGCTCGTTTCCGTCCATTTGGAGATAGTGGTAATCTTGACACAAGATCGATGCACGGTTTGCGCCGAACCGGCTCGAAAATCATTTTGTACGCACCCGATAGAACTCCTAGGTGACGTGGGTCATGTGGAATCTCGTTCGGTCCGTTTGGAGATGTTGTTAGTGTTGATGTAAGATAGGTGCACGGTTGGCGTTAAATGTACCATAGGCACAGATATCATTTTGGACGCACCCGATGGAACTCATAGGTGATGTGGGTCATGTTGAATCTCGTTCAGTACGTTTGGAGATGGTGTTAGTGTTGATGGAAGATTGGTGCACGATTTGCGCTAAACGTACCATAGGTTCATATATCGTTTTTGACGCACCCTATGGAACTCCTAGGTGACGTGGGTCATGTGGAATCTCGTTCGGTCCGTTTGGAGATGGTGTTAGTGTCGATGCAAGATAGGTGCACGGATTGCGCTAAACGTACCATAGGCTCAGATATCATTTTGGACGCACTCGATGGAACTCCTAGGTAATCTGGGTCATGTGGAATCTCGTTCGGTCCGTTTGGAGATGGTGTTAGTGTTAGTGCAAGATTGGTGCACGGTTTGCCCCAAACGTACCATAGGCTCAGATATCGTTTAGGACGCACCCTTTGGTACTCCTAAGTGACGAAGCTCAACTGGAAGTTCGTTTTGGTCCATTTGGAGATAGTGCTAATCTTGACGCAAGATCGGTGCACGGTTTGCGCCAAAGGTACCATAGGCTCAGAAATCATTTTGCACGCACCCGATGGTACTCCTATGTGACATGGGTCATGTGGAATCTCGTTCGGTCCGTTTGGAGATGGTGTTAGTGTTGATGCAAGATAGGTGCACGGTTTGCGCTAAACGTACCATAGGCTCAGATATCGTTTTGGACGCACCCAATGGAACTCCTAGGTGACGTGGGTCATGTGGAATCTCATTCGGTCTGTTTGGAGATGGTGTTAGTGTTAGCGCAAGATAGGTGCACGGTTTACGACAAACGTACCATAGGCTCAGATATAATTTAGGATGCACCCGATGGTACTCCTAGGTGACAAAGCTCAATTGCAAGCTCGTTTCCGTCCATTTGGAGATAGTGGTAATCTTGACACAAGATCGATGCACGGTTTGCGCCGAACGGGCTCGAAAATCATTTTGTACGCACCCGATAGAACTCCTAGGTGACGTGGGTCATGTCGAATCTCGTTCGGTCCGTCTAGAGATGGTGTTAGCGTTGATGTAAGATAGGTGCACGGTTTGCGCTAAACGTACCATAGGCTCAGATATCGTTTTGGACGCATATGATGGAACTCCTAGGTGACGTGGGTCATGTGGAATCTCGTTCGGTCTGTTTGGAGATGGTGTTAGTGTTAGCGCAAGATAGGTGCACGGTTTACGCCAAACGTACCATAGGCTCAGATATAATTTAGGATGCACCCGATGGTACTCCTAGGTGACAAAGCTCAACTGCAAGCTCATTTCCGTCCATTTGGAGATAGTGGTAATCTTGACACAAGATCGATGCACGGTTTGCGCCGAACGGGCTCAAAAATCATTTTGTACGCACCCGATAGAACTCCTAGGTGACGTGGGTCATGTCGAATCTCGTTCGGTCCGTCTGGAGATGGTGTTAGCGTTGATGTAAGATAGGTGCACGGTTTGCGCTAAACGTACCATAGGCTCAGATATCATTTTGGACGCATACGATGGAACTCCTAGTTGACGTGGGTCATGTGGAATCTTGTCCGGTCTATATGGAGATGGTGTTAGTGTAAGTGCAAGATAGGTGCACGGTTCACGCCAAACGTACCATAGGCTCAGATATCGTTTAGGTTGCACCCAATGGTACTCATAGGGAGGAAGCTCAACTGGAAGCTCGTTTCGGTCCATTTGGAGATAGTGCTAATCTTGATGCAAGATAGGTGCATGATTTGCGCTAAATGTACCATAGGCTCAGATATCGTTTTGGACGCACTCGATGGAACTGCTAGGTAATGTGGGTCATGTGGAATCCCGTTCGGTCCGTTTGGAGATGGTGTTAGTGTTAGTGCAAGATTGGTGCACGGTCTGCCCCAAACGTACCATAGGGTCAGATATCGTTTAGGACGCACCCTTTGGTACTCCTAAGTGACAAGCTCAACTGGAAGCTCGTTTTGGTCCGTTTGGAGATAGTGCTAATCTTGACGCAAGATCGGTGCACGGTTTCCGCCGAAGGTACCATAGGCTCAGAAATCGTTTTGCATGCACCCGATGGTACTCCTAGGTGACATGGGTCATGTGGAATCTCGTTCGGTCCGTTTGGAGATGGTGTTAGTGTTCATGCAAGATAGGTGCACGGTTTGCGCTAAACGTACCATAGGCTCAGATATCGTTTTGGACGCACCCAATAGAACTCCTAGGTGACTTGGGTCATGTGGAATCTCGTTCGATCTGTTTGGAGATGGTGTTAGTGTTAGCGCAAGATAGGTGCACGGTTTACGCCAAACGTACCATAGGCGCAGATATAATTTAGGATGCACCCGATGGTACTCCTAAGTGACAAAGCTCAACTGCAAGCTCGTTTCCGTCCATTTGGAGATAGTGGTAATCTTGACACAAGATCGATGCACGGTTTGCGCCGAACGGGCTCGAAAATCATTTTGTACGCACCCGATAGAACTCCTAGGTGACGTGGGTCATGTGGAATCTCGTTCGGTCCGTTTGGAGATGGTGTTAGTGTTGATGTAAGATAGGTGCACGGTTTGCGTTAAACGTACCATAGGCACAGATATCATTTTGGACGCACCCGATGGAACTCATAGGTGATGTGGGTCATGTTGAATCTCGTTCAGTACGTTTGGAGATGGTGTTAGTGTTGATGGAAGATTGGTGCACAATTTGCGCTAAACGTACCATAGGTTCCGATATCGTTTTTGACGCACCCTATGGAACTCCTAGGTGACGTGGGTCATGTGGAATCTCGTTCGGTCCGTTTGGAGATGGTGTTAGTGTTAGTGCAATATAGGTGCACGGTTTGTGCCAAACGTAGCATAGGCTCAGATATCGTTTAGGACGCACCGAATGGTACTCCTTGGTGACGAAGCTCAATTGGAATCTCGTTTCAGTCCGTTTAGAGATAATGCTAATCTTGACGCATGATCAGTGCACGGTTTGCGTCGAACGTACCATAGGCTCGGAAATTGTTTTGGACGCACCCGATGGAAATCCTAAGTGACGTGGGTCATGTTGGATCTCGTTCGGTCCGTTTGGAGATGGTGTTAGTGTCGATGTAAGATAGGTGTACGGTTTGCGCTAAACGTACCATAGGCTCAGATATCATTTTGGACGCACCCGATGGAACTCCAAGGTGATGTGGGTCATGTGGAATCGCGTTCGGTCCGTTTGGAGATGGTGTTAGTGTTGATGGAAGATTGGTGCACGGTTTGCGCTCAATGTACCATAGGTTCATATATCGTTTCTGACGCACCCTATGGAACTCCTAGGTGACGTGGGTCATGTGGAATCTCGTTTGGTCCATTTGGAGATGGTGTTAGTGTCGATGTCAGATAGGTGCACGGTTTGGCTAAACGTACCATATTCTCAGATATCGTTTTGGACGCACCCGATGGAACTCCTAGGTGATGTGGGTCATGTGGAATCTCGTTCGGTCCGTTTGGAGATGGTGTTAGTGTTGATGGATGATTGGTGCACGGTTTGCGCTCAATGTACCATAGGTTCAGATATCGTTTTGGACGCACCCTATGGAACTCCTAGGTGACGTGGGTCATGTGGAATCTCGTTTGGTCCGTTTGAAGATGGTGTTAGTGTTAGTGCAAATTAGGTGCACGGTTTGTGCCAAATGTAGCATAGGCTCAGATATCATTTAGGACGCACCCGATGGTACTCCTAGGTGATGAAGCTCAACTGGAATCTCGTTTCGGTCCGTTTGGAGATAGTGTTAATCTTGACGCAAGATCGGGGCACGGTTTGCGTCGAACGTACCATAATCTCAGAAATTGTTTTGGACACCCGGTGGAAGTCCTAGGTGACGCGGGTCATGTGGAATCTCGTTCGGTCAGTTTGGAGATGGTGTTAGTGTTGATGTAAGATTGGTGCACGGTTTGCGCTAAACGTACCATAGGCTTAGATATCATTTTGGACGCATCCGATGGAACTCCTAGGTGACGTGGGTCATGTGGAATCTCGTTCGGTCCGTTTGGAGATGGTGTTAGTGTTGATGGAAGATTGGTGCATGGTTTGCGCCAAATGTACCATAGGCTCAGATATCGTTTAGGACGCACCCGATGGTACTCCTAGGTGACGAAGCTTAACTAGAAGCTCGTTTTTGTCCGTTTGGAGATAGTGCTAATCTTGACGCAAGATCGGTGCACGGTTTGCGTCGAACGTACCATAGGCTCAGAAATTGTTTTGGACACCCGGTGGAACTCCTAGGTGACGTGGGTCATGTGGAATCTCGTTCGGTCTGTTTGGAGATGGTGTTAGTGTTGATGTAAGATAGGTGCACAGTTTGCACTAAACATACTATTGGCTCAGATATCGTTTTGGACGCACCCAATGGAACTCCTAGGTGACGTGGGTCATGTGGAATCTCGTTCGGTCTGTTTGGAGATGGTGTTAGTGTTAGTGCAAGATAGGTGCACGGTTTACGCCAAACATACCATATGCTCAGATATAATTTAGGATGCACCCGATGGTACTCCTAGGTGACAAAGCTCAGCTGCAAGCTCGTTTCCGTCCATTTAGAGATAGTGGTAATCTTGACACAAGATGGATGCACGGTTTGCGCCGAACAGGCTCGAAAATCATTTTGGACGCACCCGATAGAAGTCCTAGGTGACGTGGATCATGTCGAATCTCGTTCGGTCCGTCTGGAGATGGTGTTAGCGTTGATGTAAGATAGGTGCACGGTTTGCGCTAAATGTACCATAGGCTCAGATATCGTTTTGGACGCACACGATGGAACTCCTAGTTGACGTGGGTCATGTGTAATCTTGTCCAGTCTGTATGGAGATGGTGTTAGTGTTAGTGCAAGATAGGTTCACAGTTTGCGCCAAACGTACCATAGGCTTAGATATCGTTTAGGTTGCACCTGATGGTACTCATAGGGACGAAGCTCAACTGGAAGCTCGTTTCGGTCCATTTGGAGATAGTGCTAATCTTGACGCAAGATCGGTGAACGGTTTGCGCCGAACGTACGATAGGCTCAGAAAACATTTTGGGCGGACCCGATGAAACTCCTAGGTGACGTGGGTCATGTGGAATCTCGTTCGGTCCGTTTGGAGATGTTAGTGTTGATGTAAGATAGGTGCACGGTTTGCGTTAAACGTACCATAGGCACAAATATCATTTTGGACGCACCCGATGGAACTCATAGGTGATGTGGGTCATGTGGAATCCTGTTCGGTCTGTTTGGAGATGGTGTTAGTGTCGATGTAAGATTGGTGCACGGTTTGCGCTAAACGTACCATAGGCAAAGATATCGTTTTGGACGCACCCGATGGAACTCCAAGGTGATGTGGGTCATGTGGAATCTCGTTCGGTCCGTTTGGAGATGGTGTTAGTGTTGATGGAAGATTGGTGCACGGTTTGCGCTCAATGTACCGTAGGTTCAGATATCATTTTGGACGCACCCTATGGAACTCCTAGGTGACGTGGTTCATGTGGAATCTAGTTTGGTCCGTTTGGAGATGGTGTTAGTGTTAGTGCAAGATAGGTGCACGGTTTGTGCCAAACGTAGCATAGGCTCAGATATCATTTAGGACGCACTCGATGGTACTCGTAGGAGACGAAGCTCCGCTGGAATCTCGTTTCGGTCCATTTGGAGATAGTGTTAATCTTGAAGCAAGATTGGTGCACGGTTTGCGTCGAACGTACCATAGGCTCAGAAATTGTTTTGGACGCACCCGGTGGAAGTCTTAGGTGACGTGGGTCATGTGGAATCTCGTTCAGTCCGTTTGGAGATGGTGTTAGTGTCGATGCAAGATAGGTGCACGGTTTGTGCTAAACGTACCATAGGCTCAGATATCATTTTGGGACTTTTCGATGGAACTCCTAGGTAATGTGGGTCATGTGGAATCTCGTTCGGTCCGTTTGGAGATGGTGTTAGTGTTAGTGCAAGAAAGGTGCACGGTTTACGTCGAACGTACCATAGGCTCGGAAATTGTTTTGGACACCCGGTGGAAGTCCTAGGAGATGTGGGTCATGTGGAATCTTGTTTGGTCCGTTTGGAGATGGTGTTAGTGTCGATGTAAGATTGGTGCACGATTTGCGCTAAACGTACCATAGGCTCAGATATCGTTTTGGACGCACCCGATGGAACTCCAAGGTGATGTGGGTCATGTGGAATCTCGTTCGGTCCGTTTGGAGATGCTGTTAGTGTTGATGGAAGATTGGTGCACGGTTTGCGCTCAATGTAACGTAGGTTCAGATATCGTTTTGGACGCACCCTATGGAACTCCTAGGTGACGTGGTTCATGTGGAATCTAGTTTGGTCCATTTGGAGATGGTGTTAGTGTTAGTGCAAGATAGGTGCACGGTTTGTGACAAACGTAGCATAGGCTCAGATATCATTTAGGACGCCCCCGATGGTACTCGTAGGAGACGAAGCTCAGCTGGAATCTCGTTTCGGTCCGTTTGGAGGTAGTGCTAATCTTGACGCAAGATCAGTGCACGGTTTGCGTCGAACATACCATAGGGTCGGAAATTATTTTGGACGCACCCGATGGAAGTCCTAGGTGACGTGGGTCATGTGGAATCTAGTTCGGTCCGTTTGGAGATGGTGTTAGTGTCGATGTAACATAGGTGCATGGTTTGGCTAAACGTACCATAGGCTCAGATATCATTTTGGACGCACCCGATGGAACTCCTAGGTGATGTGGGTCATGTGGAATCTCATTCGGTCCGTTTGGAGATGGTGTTAGTGTTGATGGAAGATTGGTGCACGGTTTGCGCTCAATGTACCGTAGGTTCAGATATCATTTTGGACGCACCCTATGGAACTCCTAGGTGACGTGGTTCATGTGGAATCTAGTTTGGTCCGTTTGGAGATGGTGTTAGTGTTAGTGCAAGATAGGTGCACGGTTTCTGCCAAACGTAGCATAGACTCAGATATCATTTAGGACGCACCCGATGGTACTCGTAGGAGACGAAGCTCCGCTGGAATCTTGTTTCGGTCCATTTGGAGATAGTGTTAATCTTGACGCAAGATTGGTGCACGGTTTGCGTCGAACGTACCATAGGCTCAGAAATTGTTTTGGACGCACCCGGTGGAAGTCCTAGGTGACGTGGGTCATGTGGAATCTCGTTCAGTCCGTTTGGAGATGGTGTTAGTGTCGATGCAAGATAGGTGCACGGTTTGTGCTAAACGTACCATAGGCTCAGATATCTTTTTGGACGCACTCGATGGAACTCCTAGGTAATGTGGGTCATGTGGAATCTCGTTCGGTCTGTTTGGAGATGGTGTTAGTGTTAGTGCAAGAAAGGTGCACGGTTTACGTCGAACGTACCATAGGCTCGGAAATTGTTTTGGACACCCGGTGGAAGTCCTAGGAGATGTGGGTCATGTGGAATCTTGTTCGGTCCGTTTGGAGATGGTGTTAGTGTCGATGTAAGATTGGTGCACGGTTTGCGCTAAACGTACCATAGGCTCAGATATCGTTTTGGACGCACCCGATGGAACTCCAAGGTGATGTGGGTCATGTGGAATCTCGTTCGGTCCGTTTGGAGATGGTGTTAGTGTTGATAGAAGATTGGTGCACGGTTTGCGCTCAATGTAACGTAGGTTCAGATATCGTTTTGGACGCACCCTATGGAACTCCTAGGTGACGTGGTTCATGTGGAATCTAGTTTGGTCCATTTGGAGATGGTGTTAGTGTTAGTGCAAGATAGGTGCACGGTTTGTGCCAAACGTAGCATAGGCTCAGATATCATTTAGGACGCCCCCGATGGTACTCGTAGGAGACAAAGCTCAGCTGGAATCTTGTTTCGGTCCGTTTGGAGGTAGTGCTAATCTTGACGCAAGATCAGTGCACGGTTTGCGTCGAACATACCATAGGCTCGGAAATTATTTTGGACGCACCCGATGGAAGTCCTAGGTGACGTGGGTCATGTGGAATCTCGTTCGGTCCGTTTGGAGATGGTGTTAGTGTCGATGTAACATAGGTGCATGGTTTGGCTAAACGTACCATAGGCTCAGATATCATTTTGGACGCACCCGATGGAACTCCTAGGTGATGTGGGTCATGTGGAATCTCATTCGGTCCGTTTGGAGATGGTGTTAGTGTTGATGGAAGATTGGTGCACGGTTTGCGCTCAATGTATCATAGGTTCAGATATCGTTTTGGACGCACCCTATGGAACTCCTAGGTGACATGGTTCATGTGGAATCTCGTTTGGTCCGTTTGAAGATGGTGTTAGTGTTAGTGCAAGATAGGTGCACGGTTTGTGCCAAACGTAGCATAGGCTCAGATATCATTTAGGACGCACCCGATGGTACTCCTAGGTGATGAAGCTCAACTGGAATATTGTTTCGGTCCGTTGGAGATAGTGTTAATCTTGACGCAAGATCGGTGCACGGTTTACGTCGAACGTACCATAGGCTCGGAAATTGTTTTGGACACCCGGTGGAAGTCCTAGGAGATGTGGGTCATGTGGAATCTTGTTCGGTCCGTTTGGAGATGGTGTTAGTGACGATGTAAGATTGGTGCACGGTTTGCGCTAAACGTACCATAGGCTCAGATATCATTTTGGACGCACCCGATGGAACTCCTAGGTGATGTGGGTCATGTGGAATCTCATTCGGTCCGTTTGGAGATGGTGTTAGTGTTGATGGAAGATTGGTGCACGGTTTGCGCTCAATGTACCATAGGTTCAGATATCGTTTTGGACGCACCCTATGGAACTCCTAGGTGACATGGTTCATGTGCAATCTCGTTTGGTCCGTTTGAAGATGGTGTTAGTGTTAGTGCAAGATAGGTGCACGGTTTGTGCCAAACGTAGCATAGGCTCAGATATCATTTAGGACGCACCCGATGGTACTCCTAGGCGATGAAGCTCAACTGGAATATTGTTTCGGTCCGTTTGGAGATAGTGTTAATCTTGACGCAAGATCGGTGCACGGTTTACATCGAACGTACCATTGGCTCGGAAATTGTTTTGGACACCCGGTGGAAGTCCTAGGAGATGTGGGTCATGTGGAATCTTGTTCGGTCCGTTTGGAGATGGTGTTAGTGTCGATGTAAGATTGGTGCACGGTTTGCGCTAAACGTACCATAGGCAAAGATATCGTTTTGGACGCACCCGATGGAACTCCAAGGTGATGTGGGTCATGTGGAATCTCGTTCGGTCCGTTTGGAGATGGTGTTAGTGTTGATGGAAGATTGGTGCACGGTTTGCGCTCAATGTACCGTAGGTTCAGATATCGTTTTGGACGCACCCTATGGAACTCCTAGGTGACGTGGTTCATGTGGAATCTAGTTTGGTCCGTTTGGAGATGGTGTTAGTGTTAGTGCAAGATAGGTGCACGGTTTGTGCCAAACATAGCATAGGCTCAGATATCATTTAGGACGCACCCGATGGTACTCGTAGGAGACGAAGCTCCGCTGGAATCTCGTTTCGGTCCATTTGGAGATAGTGTTAATCTTGACGCAAGATTGGTGCACGGTTTGCGTCGAACGTACCATAGGCTCAGAAATTGTTTTGGACGCACCCGGTGGAAGTCCTAGGTGACGTGGGTCATGTGGAATCTCGTTCAATCCGTTTGGAGATGGTGTTAGTGTCGATGCAAGATAAGTGCACGGTTTGTGCTAAACGTACCATAGGCTCAGATATCATTTTGGACGCACTCGATGGAACTCCTAGGTAATGTGGGTCATGTGGAATCTCGTTCGGTCCGTTTGGAGATGGTGTTAGTGTTAGTGCAAGAAAGGTGCACGGTTTACGTCGAACGTACCATAGGCTCGGAAATTGTTTTGGACACCCGGTGGAAGTCCTAGGAGATGTGGGTCATGTGGAATCTTGTTCGGTCCGTTTGGAGATGGTGTTAGTGTCGATGTAAGATAGGTGCACGGTTTGCGCTAAACGTACCATAGGCTTAGATATCGTTTTGGACGCACCCGATGGAACTCCAAGGTGATGTGGGTCATGTGGAATCTCGTTCGGTCCGTTTGGAGATGCTGTTAGTGTTGATGGAAGATTGGTGCACGGTTTGCGCTCAATGTAACGTAGGTTCAGATATCGTTTTGGACGCACCCTATGGAACTCCTAGGTGGCGTGGTTCATGTGGAATCTAGTTTGGTCCATTTGGAGATGGTGTTAGTGTTAGTGCAAGATAGGTGCATGGTTTGTGACAAACGTAGCATAGGCTCAGATATCATTTAGGACGCCCCCGATGGTACTCGTAGGAGACGAAGCTCAGCTGGAATCTCGTTTCGGTCCGTTTGGAGGTAATGCTAATGTTGACGCAAGATCAGTGCACGGTTTGCGTCGAACATACCATAGGCTCAGAAATTATTTTGGACGCACCCGATGGAAGTCCTAGGTGACGTGGGTCATGTGGAATCTAGTTCGGTCCGTTTGGAGATGGTGTTAGTGTCGATGTAACATAGGTGCATGGTTTGGCTAAACGTACCATAGGCTCAGATATCATTTTGGACGCACCCGATGGAACTCCTAGGTGATGTGGGTCATGTGGAATCTCATTCGGTCCGTTTGGAGATGGTGTTAGTGTTGATGGAAGATTGGTGCACAATTTGCGCTCAATGTACCGTAGGTTCAGATATCGTTTTGGACGCACCCTATGGAACTCCTAGGTGACGTGGTTCATGTGGAATCTAGTTTGGTCCGTTTGGAGATGGTGTTAGTGTTAGTGCAAGATAGGTGCACGGTTTGTGCCAAACGTAGCATAGGCTCAGATATCATTTAGGACGCACCCGATGGTACTCGTAGGAGATGAAGCTCCGCTGGAATCTCGTTTTGGTCCATTTGGAGATAGTGTTAATCTTGACGCAAGATAGGTGCACGGTTTGCGTCGAACGTACCATAGGCTCAGAAATTGTTTTGGACGCACCCGGTGGAAGTCTTAGGTGACGTGGGTCATGTGGAATCTCGTTCAGTCCGTTTGGAGATGGTGTTAGTGTCGATGCAAGATAGGTGCACGGTTTGTGCTAAACGTACCATAGGCTCAGATATCATTTTGGACGCACTCGATGGAACTCCTAGGTAATGTGGGTCATGTGGAATCTCGTTCGGTCCATTTGGAGATGGTGTTAGTGTTAGTGCAAGAAAGGTGCACGGTTTACGTCGAACGTACCATAGGCTCGGAAATTGTTTTGGACACCCGGTGGAAGTCCTATGAGATGTGGGTCATGTGGAATCTTGTTCGGTCCGTTTGGAGATGGTGTTAGTGTCGATGTAAGATTGGTGCACGGTTTGCGCTAAACGTACCATAGGCTCAGATATCGTTTTGGACGCACCCGATGGAACTCCAAGGTGATGTGGGTCATGTGGAGTCTCGTTCGGTCCGTCTGGAGATGGTGTTAGTGTTGATAGAAGATTGGTGCACGGTTTGGGCTCAATGTAACGTAGGTTCAGATATCGTTTTGGACGCACCCTATGGAACTCCTAGGTGACGTGGTTCATGTGGAATCTAGTTTCGTCCATTTGGAGATGGTGTTAGTGTTAGTGCAAGATAGGTGCACGGTTTGTGCCAAACGTAGCATAGGCTCAGATATCATTTAGGACGCCCCCGATGGTACTCGTAGGAGACGAAGCTCAGCTGGAATCTTGTTTCGGTCCGTTTGGAGGTAGTGCTAATCTTGACGCAAGATCAGTGCACGGTTTGCGTCGAACATACCATAGGCTCGGAAATTATTTTGGACACACCCGATGGAAGTCCTAGGTGACGTGGGTCTTGTGGAATCTCGTTCGGTCCGTTTGGAGATGGTGTTAGTGTCGATGTAACATAGGTGCATGGTTTGGCTAAACGTACCATAGGCTCAGATATCATTTTGGACGCACCCGATGGAACTCCTAGGTGATGTGGGTCATGTGGAATCTCATTCGGTCCGTTTGGAGATGGTGTTAGTGTTGATGGAAGATTGGTGCACGGTTTGCGCTCAATGTACCATAGGTTCAGATATCGTTTTGGACGCACCCTATGGAACTCCTAGGTGACATGGTTCATGTGGAATCTCGTTTGGTCCGTTTGAAGATGGTGTTAGTGTTAGTGCAAGATAGGTGCACGGTTTGTGCCAAACGTAGCATAGGCTCAGATATCATTTAGGACGCACCCGATGGTACTCCTAGGTGATGAAGCTCAACTGGAATATTGTTTCGGTCCGTTGGAGATAGTGTTAATCTTGACGCAAGATCGGTGCACGGTTTACGTCGAACGTACCATAGGCTCGGAAATTGTTTTGGACACCCGGTGGAAGTCCTAGGAGATGTGGGTCATGTGGAATCTTGTTCGGTCCGTTTGGAGATGGTGTTAGTGTCGATGTAAGATTGGTGCACGGTTTGCGCTAAACGTACCATAGGCTCAGATATCGTTTTGGACGCACCCGATGGAACTCCAAGGTGATGTGGGTCATGTGGAATCTCGTTCGGTCCGTTTGGAGATGGTGTTAGTGTTGATGGAAGATTGGTGCACGGTTTGCGCTCAATGTAACGTAGGTTCAGATATCGTTTTGGACGCACCCTATGGAACTCCTAGGTGACGTGGTTCATGTGGAATCTAGTTTGGTCCGTTTGGAGATGGTGTTAGTGTTAGTGCAAGATAGGTGCACGGTTTGTGCCAAACGTAGCATAGGCTCAGATATCATTTAGGACACCCCCGATGGTACTCGTAGGAGACGAAGCTCAGCTGGAATCTCGTTTCGGTCCATTTGGAGATAGTGTTAATCTTGACGCAAGATTGGTGCACGGTTTGCGTCGAACGTACCATAGGCTCGGAAATTGTTTTGGACGCACCCGGTGGAAGTCCTAGGTGACGTGGGTCATGTGGAATCTCGTTCAGTCCATTTAGAGATGGTGTTAGTGTCGATGCAAGATAGGTGCACGGTTTGTGCTAAACGTACCATAGGCTCAGATATCATTTTGGACGCACTCGATGGAACTCCTAGGTAATGTGGGTCATGTGGAATCTCGTTCGGTCCGTTAGGAGATGGTGTCAGTGTTAGTGCAAGATTGGTGCACGGTTTGTGCCAAACGTAGCATAGGCTCAGATATCATTTAGGACACCCCCGATGGTACTCGTAGGAGACGAAGCTCAGCTGGAATCTCGTTTCGGTCCATTTGGAGATAGTGTTAATCTTGACGCAAGATTGGTGCACGGTTTGCGTCGAACGTACCATAGGCTCGGAAATTGTTTTGGACGCACCCGGTGGAAGTCCTAGGTGACGTGGGTCATGTGGAATCTCGTTCAGTCCATTTGGAGATGGTGTTAGTGTCGATGCAAGATAGGTGCACGGTTTGTGCTAAACGTACCATAGGCTCAGATATCATTTTGGACGCACTCGATGGAACTCCTAGGTAATGTGGGTCATGTGGAATCTCGTTCGGTCCATTTGGAGATGGTGTTAGTGTTAGTGCAAGAAAGGTGCACGGTTTACGTCGAACGTACCATAGGCTCGGAAATTGTTTTGGACACCCGGTGGAAGTCCTATGAGATGTGGGTCATGTGGAATCTTGTTCGGTCCGTTTGGAGATGGTGTTAGTTTCGATGTAAGATTGGTGCACGGTTTGCGCTAAACGTACCATAGGCTCAGATATCGTTTTGGACGCACCCGATGGAACTCCAAGGTGATGTGGGTCATGTGGAATCTCGTTCGGTCCGTCTGGAGATGGTGTTAGTGTTGATAGAAGATTGGTGCACGGTTTGGGCTCAATGTAACGAAGGTTCAGATATCGTTTTGGACGCACCCTATGGAACTCCTAGGTGACGTGGTTCATGTGGAATCTAGTTTCGTCCATTTGGAGATGGTGTTAGTGTTAGTGCAAGATAGGTGCACGGTTTGTGCCAAACGTAGCATAGGCTCAGATATCATTTAGGACGCCCCCGATGGTACTCGTAGGAGACGAAGCTCAGCTGGAATCTTGTTTCGGTCTGTTTGGAGGTAGTGCTAATCTTGACGCAAGATCAGTGCACGGTTTGCGTCGAACATACCATAGGCTCGGAAATTATTTTGGACGCACCCGATGGAAGTCCTAGGTGACGTGGGTCTTGTGGAATCTCGTTCGGTCCGTTTGGAGATGGTGTTAGTGTCGATGTAACATAGGTGCATGGTTTGGCTAAACATACCATAGGCTCAGATATCATTTTGGACGCACCCGATGGAACTCCTAGGTGATGTGGGTCATGTGGAATCTCATTCGGTCCGTTTGGAGATGGTGTTAGTGTTGATGGAAGATTGGTGCACGGTTTGCGCTCAATGTACCATAGGTTCAGATATCGTTTTGGACGCACCCTATGGAACTCCTAGGTGACATGGTTCATGTGGAATCTCGTTTGGTCCGTTTGAAGATGGTGTTAGTGTTAGTGCAAGATAGGTGCACGGTTTGTGCCAAACGTAGCATAGGCTCAGATATCATTTAGGACGCACCCGATGGTACTCCTAGGTGATGAAGCTCAACTGGAATATTGTTTCGGTCCGTTGGAGATAGTGTTAATCTTGACGCAAGATCGGGGCACGGTTTACGTCGAACGTACCATAGGCTCGGAAATTGTTTTGGACACCCGGTGGAAGTCCTAGGAGATGTGGGTCATGTGGAATCTTGTTCGGTCCGTTTGGAGATGGTGTTAGTGTCGATGTAAGATTGGTGCACGGTTTGCGCTAAATGTACCATAGGCTCAGATATCGTTTTGGACGCACCCGATGGAACTCCAAGGTGATGTGGGTCATGTGGAATCTCGTTCGGTCCGTTTGGAGATGGTGTTAGTGTTGATGGAAGATTGGTGCACGGTTTGCGCTCAATGTAACGTAGGTTCAGATATCGTTTTGGACGCACCCTATGGAACTCCTAGGTGACGTGGTTCATGTGGAATCTAGTTTGGTCCGTTTGGAGATGGTGTTAGTGTTAGTGCAAGATAGGTGCACGGTTTGTGCCAAACGTAGCATAGGCTCAGATATCATTTAGGACACCCCCGATGGTACGTGGGGAGACGAAGCTCAGCTGGAATCTCGTTTCGGTCCATTTGGAGATAGTGTTAATCTTGACGCAAGATTGGTGCACGGTTTGCGTCGAACGTACCATAGGCTCGGAAATTGTTTTGGACGCACCCGGTGGAAGTCCTAGGTGATGTGGGTCATGTGGAATCTCGTTCAATCCATTTAGAGATGGTGTTAGTGTCGATGCAAGATAGGTGCACGGTTTGTGCTAAACGTACCATAGGCTCAGATATCATTTTGGACGCACTCGATGGAACTCCTAGGTAATGTGGGTCATGTGGAATCTCGTTCGGTCCGTTAGGAGATGGTGTCAGTGTTAGTGCAAGATTGGTGCACGGTTTGTGCCAAACGTAGCATAGGCTCAGATATCATTTAGGACACCCCCGATGGTACTCGTAGGAGACGAAGCTCAGCTGGAATCTCGTTTCGGTCCATTTGGAGATAGTGTTAATCTTGACGCAAGATCAGTGCACGGTTTCCACCGAACGTACCATAGGCTCGGAAATTGTTTTGGACGCACCCGGTGGAAGTCCTAGGTGACGTGGGTCATGTGGAATCTCGTTCTGTCCATTTGGAGATGGTGTTAGTGTCGATGCAAGATAGGTGCACGGTTTGTGCTAAACGTACCATAGGCTCAGATATCATTTTGGACGCACTCGATGGAACTCCTAGGTAATGTGGGTCAAGTGGAATCTCGTTTGGTTCGTTAGGAGATGGTGTTAGTGTTAGTGCAAGATTGGTGCACGGTTTGCGCCAAACTTACCATAGGCTCAGATATCATTTAGGATGCACCCGATGGTACACGTAGGTGACGAAGCTCAACTGGAACCTCGTTTTGGTCCGTTTAGAGATACTGCTAATCTTGACGCAAGATCGGTGCACGGTTTGCGCCGAAGGTACCACAAGCTCGGAAATCGTTTTGGACGCACCTGATAGAACTCCTAGGTGATGTGGGTCATGTGGAATCTCGTTCGGTCCGTTTGGAGATGGTGTTAGTGTCGATGTAACATAGGTGCATGGTTTGGCTAAACGTACCATAGGCTCAGATATCATTTTGGACGCACCCGATGGAACTCCTAGGTGATGTGGGTCATGTGGAATCTCATTCGGTCCGTTTGGAGATGGTGTTAGTGTTGATGGAAGATTGGTGCACGGTTTGCGCTCAATGTACCATAGGTTCAGATATCATTTTGGACGCACCCTATGGAACTCCTAGGTGACATGGTTCATGTGGAATCTCGTTTGGTCCGTTTGAAGATGGTGTTAGTGTTAGTGCAAGATAGGTGCACGGTTTGTGCCAAATGTAGCATTGGCTCAGATATCGTTTAGGACGCACCCGATGGTACTCCTAGGTGATGAAGCTCAACTGGAATATTGTTTCGGTCCGTTGGAGATAGTGTTAATCTTGACGCAGGATCGGGCACGGTTTACGTCGAACGTACCATAGGCTCGAAATTGTTTTGGACACCGGTGGAAGTCCTAGGAGATGTGGGTCATGTGGAATCTTGTTTGGTCCGTTTGGAGATGGTGTTAGTGTCGATGTAAGATTGGTGCACGGTTTGCGCTTAAGCGTACCATAGGCTCGAGATATCGTTTTGGACGCACCGATGGAACTCCAAGGTGATGTGGGTCATGTGGAATCTCGTTCGGTCCGTTTGGAGATGGTGTTAGTGTTGATGGAAGATTGGTGCACGGTTTGCGCGCCAATGTAACGTAGGTTCAGATATCGTTTTGGACGCACCCTATGGAACTCCCTAGGTGACGTGGTTCATGTGGAATCTAGTTTGGTCCGTTTGGAGATGGTGTTAGTGTTAGTGCAAGATAGGTGCACGGTTTGTGCCAAACGTAGCATAGGCTCAGATATCATTTAGGACACCCCCGATGGTACTCGTAGGAGACGAAGCTCAGCTGGAATCTCGTTTCGGTCCATTTGGAGATAGTGTTAATCTTGACGCAAGATTGGTGCACGGTTTGCGTCGAACGTACCATAGGCTCAGAAATTGTTTTGGACGCACCCGGTGGAAGTCCTAGGTGACGTGGGTCATGTGGAATCTCGTTCTGTCCATTTGGAGATGGTGTTAGTGTCGATGCAAGATAGGTGCACGGTTTGTGCTAAACGTACCATAGGCTCAGATATCATTTTGGACGCACTCGATGGAACTCCTAGGTAATGTGGGTCATGTGGAATCTCGTTTGGTTCGTTAGGAGATGGTGTTAGTGTTAGTGCAAGATTGGTGCACGGTTTGCGCCAAACTTACCATAGGCTCAGATATCATTTAGGATGCACCCGATGGTACACGTAGGTGACGAAGCTCAACTGGAACCTCGTTTTGGTCCGTTTAGAGATACTGCTAATCTTGACGCAAGATCGGTGCACGGTTTGCGCCGAAGGTACCACAAGCTCGGAAATCATTTTGGACGCACCTGATAGAACTCCTAGGTGATGTGGGTCATGTGGAATCTCGTTCGGTCCGTTTGGAGATGGTGTTAGTGTCGATGTAAGATTGGTGCACGGTTTGCGCTAAACGTACCATAGGCTCAGATATCGTTATGGACGCACCCGATGGAACCCCTAGGTGATGTGGGTCATGTGGAATCTTGTTCGGTCTGTTTGGAGATGGTGTTAGTGTTGATGGAAGATTGATGCACGGTTTACGCTCAAGGTACCATAGGTTCAGATATCATTTTGGACGCACCCTATGGGAACTCCTAGGTGACGTGGTCAATCTAGAATCTCGTTTGGTCCGTTTGGAGATGGTGTTAGTGTTAGTGCAAGATAGGTGCATGGTTTGTGCCAAACGTAGCATAGGCTCAGATATCGTTTAGGACGCACCCGATGGTACTCGTAGGTGACGAAGCTCAACTGGAATCTCATTTTGGTCCGTTTGGAGATAGTGCTAATCTTGACGCAAGATCGGTGCAGGGTTTGCGCCGAAGGTACCATAGGCTCGGAAATCGTTTTGGACGCACCAGATGGAAGTCCTAGGTGACGTGGGTCATGTGGAATCTCGTTCGGTCCGTTTGAAGATGGTGTTAAGGTTGATGTAAGATAGGTGCACGGTTTGCGCTAAACGTACCATAGGCTCAGATATCGTTTTGGATGCACCCGATGGAACTCCTAGGTTTCGTGGGTCATGTGGAATCTCGTTCGGTCCGTTTGGAGATGGTGTTAGTGTTAGTGCAAGATAGGTGAACAGTTTGCGACAAACGTACCATAGGCTCAGATATCAATTAGGACGCACCCTTTGGTACTCCTAAGTGACGAAGCTCAACTAGAAGCTCGTTTTGGTCCATTTGGAGATAGTGCTAATCTTGACGCAAGATCGGTGCACGGTTTGCGCCGAAGGTACCATAGGCTGAGAAATTGTTTTGCACGCACCCGATGGTACTCCTAGGTGACGTTGGTCATGTGGAATCTCGTTCGGTTCGTTTGGAGATGGTGTTAGTGTTGATGCAAGATAGGTGCACGGTTTGCGCTAAACGTACCATAGGCTCAGATATCGTTTTGGACGCACCCAATGGAACTCCTAGGTGACGTGGGTCATGTGGAATCTCGTTCGGTCTGTTTGGAGATGGTGTTAGTGTTAGCGCAAGATAGGTGCACGGTTTACGCCAAACGTACCATAGGCTCAGATATAATTTAGGATGCACCCGATGGTACTCCTAGGTGACAAAGCTCAACTGCAAGCTCGTTTCCATCCATTTGGAGATAGTGGTAATCTTGACACAAGATCGATGCACGGTTTGCGCCGAACGAGCTCGAAAATCATTTTGGACGCACCCGATAGAACTCCTAGGTGACGTGGATCATGTCGAATCTCGTTCGGTCCGTCTGGAGATGGTGTTAGCGTTGATGTAAGATAGGTGCACGGTTTGCGCTAAACGTACCATAGGCTCAGATATCGTTTTGGACGCACACGATGGAACTCCTAGTTGACGTGGGTCATGTGTAATCTTGTCCGGTCCGTATGGAGATGGTGTTAGTGTTAGTGCAAGAAAGGTGCACAGTTTCCGCCGAACGTACCATAGGCTCGGAAATTGTTTTGGACGCACCCGGTGGAAGTCCTAGGTGACGTGGGCCATGTGGAATCTCGTTCGGTACGTCTGGAGATGGTGTTAGCGTTGATGTAAGATAGATGCACGGTTTGCGCTAAACGTACCATAGGCTCAGATATCGTTTTGGACGCACACGATGGAACTCCTAGTTGACGTGGGTCATGTGGAATCTTGTCTGGTCCGTATGGAGATGGTGTTAGTGTTAGTGCAAGATAGGTGCACGGTTTGCGCCAAACGTACCATAGGCTCAGATATCATTTAGGTTGCACCCGATGGTACTCATAGGGACGAAGCTCAACTGGAAGCTCGTTTCGGTCCATTTGGAGATAGTGCTAATCTTGATGCAAGATCGGTGCACGGTTTGCGCCAAATGTAACATAGGCTCAGAAAACATTTTGGGTGCACCTGATGAAACTCCTAGGTGACGTGGGTCATGTGGAATCTCGTTTCGTCCGTTTGGAGATGTTGTTAGTGTTGATATAAGATTGGTGCACGGTTTGCGTTAAACGTACCATAGGCACAGATATCGTTTTGGACGCACCCGATGGAACTCATAGGTGATGTGGGTCATGTGGAATATCGTTTAGTATGTTTGGAGATGGTGTTAGTGTTGATTGAAGATTGGTGCACGATTTGCGCTAAACGTACCATAGGTTCAGATATCGTTTTTGACGCACCCAATGGGACTCCTAGGTGACGTGGTTCATGTGGAATCTCCTTTGGTCCGTTTGGAGATGGTGTTAGTGTTAGTGCAAGATAGGTGCATGGTTTGTGCCAAATGTAGCATAGGCTCATATATCGTTTAGGACGCACCCGATGGTACTCGTAGGTGACGAAGCTCAACTGGAATCTCGTTTTGGTGCATTTGGAGATAGTGTTAATCTTGACGCAAGATCGGTGCACGGTTTGCGTCGAACGTACCATAGGCTCGGAAATTGTTTTGGACGCACCCGGTGGAAGTCCTAGGTGACGTGGGTCATGTGGAATCTCGTTCGGTCCATTTGGAGATGGTGTTAGTGTCGATGCAAGATAGGTGCACGGTTTGCGCTAAATGTACCATAGGCTCAGATATGGTTTTGGACGCACTCGATGGAACTCCTAGGTAATGTGGGTCATGTGGAATCTTGTTCGGTCCGTTTGGATATGGTGTTAGTGTTAGTGCAAGATTGGTGCACGGTTTGCGCCAAAGTACCATAGGCTCATATATCGTTTAGGATGCACCCGATGGTACTCGTAGGTGACGAAGCTCAACTGGAACCTCGTTTTGGTCCGTTTGGAGATACTGCTAATATTGACGCAAGATCAGTGCACGGTTTGCGCCGAAGGAACCACAAGCTCGGAAATCATTTTGGACGCACCTGATAGAACTCCTAGGTGATGTGGGTCATGTGGAATCTCGTTCGGTCCGTTTGGACATGGTGTTAGTGCTGATGTAAGATTGGTGCACGGTTTGCGCTAAACGTACCATAGGCTCAGATATCATTTTGGACGCACCCGATGAAACCCCTAGGTGATGTGGGTCGTGTGGAATCTTGTTCGGACTGTTTGGAGATGGTGTTAGTGTTGATGGAAGATTGGCACGGTTTGCGCTCAATGTACCATAGGTTCAGATATCATTTTGGACGCACCCTATGGGAACTCCTAGGTGACGTGGTTCATGTGGAATCTCATTTGGTCCGTTTGGAGATGGTGTTAGTGTTAGTGCAAGATAGGTGCACGGTTTGTGACAAACGTAGCATAGGCTCAGATATCGTTTAGCACGCACCCGATGGTACTCCTAGGTGACGAAGCTCAACTGGAATCTCATTTTGGTCCGTTTGGAGATAGTGCTAATCTTGACGCAAGATCAGTGCCCGGTTTGCGTCGAACGTACCATAGGCTTGGAAATTGTTTTGGACGCACCCGGTGGAAGTCCTAGGTGACGTGGGTCTTGTGGAATCTCGTTTGGTCCGTTTAGAGATGGTGTTAGTGTCGATGTAAGATAGGTGCACGGTTTGCGCTAAACGTACCATAGGCTCAGATATCGTTTTGGACGCACCCGATGGAACTCCTAGGTAATGTGGGTCGTGTGGAATCTCGTTCGGTCCGTTCAGAGATGGTGTTAGTGTTAGTGCAAGATAGGTGCACGGTTTGCGCCAAACATACAATAGGCTCAGATATCGTTTAGGCCGCACCCGATGCTACTCGTAGGTGACGAAGCTCAACTGGAAGCTCGTTTTAGTCCGTTTGGAGATAGTGCTAATCTTGACACAAGATCGGTGCACGGTTTGCGCCGAAGGTACCATAGGCTCGGAAATCATTTTTGACGCACCAGATGGAAGTCCTAGGTGACGTGGGTCATGTGGAATCTCGTTCGGTCCGTCTAGAGATGGTGTTAGCGTTGATGTAAGATAGGTGCACGGTTTGCGCTAAACGTACCATAGGCTCAGATATCGTTTTGGACGCACACGATGGAACTCCTAGTTTACGTGGGTCATGTGGAATCTTGTCTGGTCCATATGGAGATGGTGTTAGTGTTAGTGCAAGATAGGTGCACGGTTTGCGCCAAACGTACCATAGGCTCAGATATCATTTAGGTTGCACCCGATGGTACTCTTAGGGACGAAGCTCAACGGGAAGCTCGTTTCGGTCCATTTGAAGATAGTGCTAATCTTGATGCAAGATCGGTGCACGGTTTGCGCCGAACGTAACATAGGCTCAGAAAACATTTTGGGCTTACCCGATGAAACTCCTAGGTGACGTGGGTCATGTGGAATCTCGTTCGGTCCGTTTGGAGATGTTGTTAGTGTTGATGTAAGATAGGTGCACGGTTTGCGTTAAACGTACCATAGGCACAAATATCATTTTGGACGCACCTGATAGAACTCCTAGGTGATGTGGGTCATGTGGAATCTCGTTCAGTACGTTTGGAGATGGTGTTAGTGTTGATGGAAGATTGGTGCATGATTTGCGCTAAACGTACCATAGGTTCAGATATCGTTTTTGACGCACCCAATGGAACTCCTAGGTGACGTGGGTCATGTGGAATCTCGTTCGGTCCGTTTGGAGATGGTGTTAGTGTTAGTGCAATATAGGTGTACGATTTGTGCAAAACATAGCATAGGCTCAAATATCGTTTAGGACGCACCCAATGGTACTCCTTGGTGACGAAGCTCAACTGGAATCTCGTTTCGGTCCGTTTGGAGATAGTGCTAATCTTGACGCAAGATCCGTGCACGGTTTGCGTGGAACGTACCATAGGCTCGGAAATTGTTTTGGACGCACCCGATGGAAGTCCTAGGTGACGTAGGTAATGTGGAATCTCGTTTGGTCCGTTTGGAGATGGTGTTAGTGTCGATGTATGATAGGTGCATGGTTTGCGCTAAACGTACCATAGGCTCAGATATCGTTTTGGACGCACCCGATGGAACCCCTAGGTGATGTGGGTCATGTGGAATCTTGTTCGGTCTGTTTGGAGATGGTGTTAGTGTTGATGGAAGATTGGTGCATGGTTTGCGCTCAATGTACCATAGGTTCAGATATCATTTTGGATGCACCCTATGGGAACTCCTAGGTGACGTGGTCAATCTGGAATCTCGTTTGGTCCGTTTGGAGATGGTGTTAGTGTTAGTGCAAGATAGGTGCACGGTTTGTGCCAAACGTAGCATAGGCTCAGATATCGTTTAGGACGCACCCGATGGTACTCGTAGGTGACGAAGCTCAACTGGAATCTCGTTTTGGTCCGTTTGGAGATAGTGCTAATCTTGACGCAAGATCGGTGCAGGGTTTGCGCCGAAGGTACCATAGGCTTGGAAATCGTTTTGGACGCACTAGATGGAAGTCCTAGGTGACGTGGGTCATGTGGAATCTCGTTCGGTCCGTTTGAAGATGGTGTTAGTGTCGATGTAAGATAGGTAAACGGTTTGCGCTAAACGTACCATAGGCTCAGATATCGTTTTGGATGCACCCGATGGAACTCCTAGGTTTCGTGGGTCATGTGGAATCTCGTTCGGTCCGTTTGGAGATGGTGTTTGTGTTAGTGCAAGATAGGTGCACAGTTTGCGACAAACGTACCATAGGCTCAGATATCATTTAGGACGCACCCTTTGGTACTCCTAAGTGACGAAGCTCAACTAGAAGCTCGTTTTGGTCCGTTTGGAGATAGTGCTAATCTTGACGCAAGATCGGTGCACGGTTTGCGCCGAAGGTACCACAAGCTCGGAAATCGTTTTGGACGCACCTGATAGAACTCCTAGGTGATGTGGGTCATGTGGAATCTCGTTCGGTCCGTTTGGAGATGGTGTTAGTGTCGATGTAAGATTGGTGCACGGTTTGCGCTAAACGTACCATAGGCTCAGATATCGTTTTGGACGCACCCGATGGAACCCCTAGGTGATGTGGGTCATGTGGAATCTTGTTCGGTCTGTTTGGAGATGGTGTTAGTGTTGATGGAAGATTGGTGCACGGTTTGCGCTCAATGTACCATAGGTTTAGATATCATTTTGGACGCACCCTATGGGAACTCCTAGGTGACGTGGTCAATCTGGAATCTCGTTTGGTCCGTTTGGAGATGGTGTTAGTGTTAGTGCAAGATAGGTGCACGGTTTGTGCCAAACGTAGCATAGGCTCAGATTTCGTTTAGGACGCACCCGATGGTACTCGTAGGTGACAAAGCTCAACTGGAATCTCGTTTTGGTCCGTTTGGAGATAGTGCTAATCTTGACGCAAGATCGGTGCACGGTTTGCGCCGAAGGTACCATAGGCTCGGAAATCGTTTTGGACGCACCAGATGGAAGTCCTAGGTGACGTGGGTCATGTGGAATCTCGTTCGGTTCGTTTGGAGATGGTGTTAGTGTTGAAGCAAGATAGGTGCACGGTTTGCGCTAAACGTACCATAGGCTCAGATATCGTTTTGGACGCACCCAATGGAACTCCTAGGTGACGTGGGTCTTGTGGAATCTCGTTCGGTCTGTTTGGAGATGGTGTTAGTGTTAGCGCAAGATAGGTGCACGGTTTACGCCAAACGTACCATAGGCTCAGATATAATTTAGGATGCACCCGATGGTACTCCTAGGTGACAAAGCTCAACTGCAAGCTCGTTTCCATCCATTTGGAGATAGTGGTAATCTTGACACAAGATCGATGCACGGTTTGCGCCGAACGAGCTCGAAAATCATTTTGGACGCACCCGATAGAACTCCTAGGTGACGTGGATCATGTCGAATCTCGCTCGTCCGTCCGTCTTGCCGGAGATGGTGTTAGCGTTGATGTAAGATAGGTGCACGGTTTGCGCTAAACGTACCATAGGCTCAGATATCGCTTTGGACGCACACGATGGAACTCCTAGTTGACGTGGGTCATGTGTAATCTTGTCCGGTCCGTATGGAGATGGTGTTAGTGTTAGTGCAAGAAAGGTGCACAGTTTCCGCCGAACGTACCATAGGCTCGGAAAATGTTTTGGACGCACCCGGTGGAAGTCCTAGGTGACGTGGGCCATGTGGAATCTCGTTCAGTCCGTTTGGAGATGGTGTTAGTGTCGATGCAAGATAGGTGCACGGTTTCTGCTAAACGTACCATAGGCTCAGATATCATTTTGGACGCACTCGATGGAACTCCTAGGTAATGTGGGTCATGTGGAATCAAGTTCGGTCCGTTTGGAGATGGTGTTAGTGTTAGTGCAAGATTGGTGCACGGTTTGCGCCAAACTTACCATAGGCTCAGATATCGTTTAGGACGCACCCGATGGTACTCGTAGGTGACGAAGCTCAACTAGAACCTTGTTTTGATCCGTTTAGAGATAGTGCTAATCTTGACGCAAGATCGGTGCACAGTTTGCACCGAAGGTACCATAGGCTCGAAATTGTTTTGGACGCACCCGATGGAACTCCTAGGTGATGCGGGTCATGTGGAATCTCGTTTGGTCCGTTTGGAGATGGTGTTAGTGTTAGTGCAAGATAGGTGCATGGTTTGCGCCAAACGTACCACAGGCTCAGATATCGTTTAGGATGCACCCGATGGTACTCGTAGGTGACGAAGCTCAACTGGAACCTCGTTTTGGTCCATTTGGAGAAAGTACTAATCTTGACGCAAGATCGGTGCACGGTTTGCGCCGAAGGTACCACAAGCTCGGAAATCATTTTGGACGCACCTGATAGAACTCCTAGGTGATGTGGGTCATGTGGAATCTCGTTCGGTCCGTTTGGAGAAGGTGTTAGTGTCGATGTAAGATTGGTGCACAGTTTGCGCTAAACGTACCATAGGCTCAGATATCGTTTTGGACGCACCCGATGGAACCCCTAGGTGATGTGGGTCATGTGGAATCTTGTTCGGTCTGTTTGGAGATGGTGTTAGTGTTGATGGAAGATTGGTGCACGGTTTGCGCTCAATGTACCATAGGTTCAGATATCGTTTTGGACGCACCCGATGGTACTCGTAGGTGACGAAGCTCAACTGGAATCTCGTTTTAGTCCGTTTGGAGATAGTGCTAATCTTGACGCAAGATCGGTGCATGGTTTGCGCCAAAGGTACCATAGGCTCGGAAATCATTTTGGACGCACTAGATGGAAGTCCTAGGTGACGTGGGTCATGTGGAATCTCGTTTGGTCCGTTTGAAGATGGTGTTAAGGTCGATGTAAGATAGGTGCACGGTTTGCGCTAAACGTACCATAGGCTCAGATATCGTTTTGGATGCACCCGATGGAACTCCTAGGTTTCGTGGGTCATGTGGAATCTCGTTCGGTCCATTTGGAGATGGTGTTAGTGTTAGTGCAAGATAGGTGCACAGTTTGCGACAAACGTACCATAGGCTCAGATATCATTTAGGACGCACCCTTTGGTACTCCTAAGTGACGAAGCTCAACTAGAAGCTCGTTTTGGTCCGTTTGGAGATAGTGCTAATCTTGACGCAAGATCGGTGCACGGTTTGCGCCAAGGTACCATAGGCTCGAGAATTGTTTTGCACTTTTGATGGTACTCCTAGGTGACGTGGGTCATGTGGAATCTCGTTCGGTTCGTTTGGAGATGGTGTTAGTGTTAATGCAAGATAGGTGCACGGTTTGCGCTAAACGTACCATAGGCTCAGATATCGCTTTGGACGAACCCAATGGAACTCCTAGGTGACGTGGGTCATGTGGAATCTCGTTCGGTCTGTTTGGAGATGGTGTTAGTGTTAGCGCAAGATAGGTGCACGGTTTACGCCAAACGTACCATAGGCTCAGATATAATTTAGGATGCACCTGATGGTACTCCTAGGTGACAAAGCTCAACTGCAAGCTCGTTTCCATCCATTTGGAGATAGTGGTAATCTTGACACAAGATCGATGCACGGTTTGCGCCGAACGGGCTCGAAAATCATTTTGGACGCACCCGATAGAACTCCTAGGTGACGTGGATCATGTCGAATCTCGTTCGGTCAAATGCGGAGATGGTGTTAGCGTTGATGTAAGATAGGTGCACGGTTTGCGCTAAACGTACCATAGGCTCAGATATCGTTTTGGACGCACACGATGGAACTCCTAGTTGACGTGGGTCATGTGTAATCTTGTCCGGTCCGTATGGAGATGGTGTTAGTGTTAGTGCAAGAAAGGTGCACAGTTTCCGCCGAACGTACCATAGGCTCGGAAATTGTTTTCGACGCACCCGGTGGAAGTCCTAGGTGACGTGGGTCATGTGGAATCTCGTTCAGTCCGTTTGGAGATGGTGTTAGTGTCGATGCAAGATAGGTGCACGGTTTGTGCTAAACGTACCATAGGCTCAGATATCATTTTGGACGCACTCGATGGAACTCCTAGGTAATGTAGGTCATGTGGAATCTCGTTCGGTCCGTTTGGAGACGGTGTTAGTGTTAGTGTTAGTGCAAGATTGGTGCACGGTTTGCGCCAAACTTACCATAGGCTCAGATATCGTTTAGGATGCACCCGATGGTACACGTAGGTGACGAAGCTCAACTAGAACCTCGTTTTGGTCCATTTAGAGATACTGCTAATCTTGACGCAGGATTGGTGCACGGTTTGCGCCGAAGGTACCACAAGCTCGGAAATCGTTTTGGACGCACCTGATAGAACTCCTAGGTGATGTGGGTCATGTGGAATCTCGTTCGGTCCGTTTGGAGATGGTGTTAGTGTCGATGTAAGATTGGTGCACGGTTTGCGCTAAACGTACCATAGGCTCAGATATCGTTTTGGACGCACCCGATGGAACCCCTAGGTGATGTGGGTCATGTGGAATCTTGTTCGGTCTGTTTGGAGATGGTGTTAGTGTTGATGGAAGATTGGTGCATGGTTTGCGCTCAATGTACCATAGGTTCAGATATCGTTTTGGACGCACCCGATGGTACTCGTAGGTGACGAAGCTCAACTGGAATCTCGTTTTGGTCCGTTTGGAGATAGTGCTAATCTTGACGCAAGATCGGTGCACGGTTTGCGCCGAAGGTACCATAGGCTCGGAAATCATTTTGGACGCACTAGATGGAAGTCCTAGGTGACATGGGTCATGTGGAATCTCGTTCGGTCCGTTTGAAGATGGTGTTAGTGTCGATGTAAGATAGGTGCACGGTTTGCGCTAAACGTACCATAGGCTCAAATATCATTTTGGATGCACCCGATGGAACTCCTAGGTTTCGTGGGTCTTGTGGAATCTCGTTCGGTCCGTTTGGAGATGGTGTTAGTGTTAGTGCAAGATAGGGGCACAGTTTGCGACAAACGTACCATAGGCTCAGATATCATTTAGGACGCACCCTTTGGTACTCCTAAGTGACGAAGCTCAACTAGAAGCTCGTTTTGGTCCGTTTGGAGATAGTGCTAATCTTGACGCAAGATCGGTGCACGGTTTGCGCCGAAGGTACCATAGGCTCAGAAATTGTTTTGCACGCACCTGATGGTACTCCTAGGTGACGTGGGTCATGTGGAATCTCGTTCGGTTCGTTTGGAGATGGTGTTAGTGTTAATGCAAGATAGGTGCACGGTTTGCGCTAAACGTACCATAGGCTCAGATATCGCTTTGGACGAACCCAATGGAACTCCTAGGTGACGTGGGTCATGTGGAATCTCGTTCGGTCTGTTTGGAGATGGTGTTAGTGTTAGCGCAAGATAGGTGCACGGTTTACGCCAAACGTACCACAGGCTCAGATATAATTTAGGATGCACCTGATGGTACTCCTAGGTGACAAAGCTCAAATGCAAGCTCGTTTCCATCCATTTGGAGATAGTGGTAATCTTGACACAAGATCGATGCACGGTTTGCGCCGAACGGGCTCGAAAATCATTTTGGACGCACCCGATAGAACTCCTAGGTGACGTGGATCATGTCGAATCTCGTTCGGTCTGTCTGGAGATGGTGTTAGCGTTGATTTAAGATAGGTGCGCAGTTTGCGCTAAACGTACCATAGGCTCAGATATCGTTTTGGACGCACACGATGGAACTCCTAGTTGACGTGGGTCATGTGTAATCTTGTCCGGTCCGTATGGAGATGGTGTTAGTGTTAGTGCAAGAAAGGTGCACAGTTTCCGCCGAACGTACCATAGGCTCGGAAATTGTTTTCGACGCACCCGGTGGAAGTCCTAGGTGACGTGGGTCATGTGGAATCTCGTTCAGTCCGTTTGGAGATGGTGTTAGTGTCGATGCAAGATAGGTGCACGGTTTGTGCTAAACGTACCATAGGCTCAGATATCATTTTGGACGCACTCGATGGAACTCCTAGGTAATGTGGGTCATGTGGAATCTCGTTCGGTCCGTTTGGAGACGGTGTTAGTGTTAGTGCAAGATTGGTGCACGGTTTGCGCCAAACTTACCATAGGCTCAGATATCGTTTAGGATGCACCCGATGGTACACGTAGGTGACGAAGCTCAACTGGAACCTCGTTTTGGTCCATTTAGAGATAGTGCTAATCTTGACGCAAGATTGGTGCACGGTTTGCGCCGAAGGTACCACAAGCTCGGAAATCGTTTTGGACGCACCTGATAGAACTCCTAGGTGATGTGGGTCATGTGGAATCTCGTTCGGTCCGTTTGGAGATGGTGTTAGTGTCGATGTAAGAATTGTGCACGGTTTGCGTTAAACGTACCATAGGCTCAGATATCGTTTTGGACGCACCCGATGGAACCCCTTGGTGATGTGGGTCATGTGGAATCTTGTTCGGTCTGTTTGGAGATGGTGTTAGTGTTGATGGAAGATTGGTGCACGGTTTGCGCTCAATGTACCATAGGTTCAGATATCATTTTGGACGCACCCGATGGTACTCGTAGGTGACGAAGCTCAACTGGAATCTCATTTTGGTCCGTTTGGAGATAGTGCTAATCTTGACGCAAGATCGGTGCACGGTTTCGCCGAAGGTACCATAGGCTCAGAAATCATTTTGGACGCACTAGATGGAAGTCCTAGGTGACATGGGTCGTGTGGAATCTCGTTCGGTCCGTTTGAAGATGGTGTTAGTGTCGATGTAAGATAGGTGCACGGTTTGCGCTAAACGTACCATAGGCTCAGATATCGTTTTGGATGCACCCGATGGAAGTCCTAGGTTTCGTGGGTCATGTGGAATCTCGTTCGGTCCGTTTGGAGATGGTGTTTGTGTTAGTGCAAGATAGGTGCACAGTTTGCGACAAACGTACCATAGGCTCAGATATCATTTAGGACGCACCCTTTGGTACTCCTAAGTGACGAAGCTCAACTAGAAGCTCGTTTTGGTCCGTTTGGAGATAGTGCTAATCTTGACGCAAGATCGGTGCACGGTTTGCGCCGAAGGTACCATAGGCTCAGAAATTGTTTTGCACGCACCCGATGGTACTCCTAGGTGACGTGGGTCATGTGGAATCTCGTTCGGTTCGTTTGGAGATGGTGTTAGTGTTGATGCAAGATAGGTGCACGGTTTGCGCTAAACGTACCATAGGCTCGGATATCGTTTTGGACGCACCCAATGGAACTCCTAGGTGACGTGGGTCATGTGGAATCTCGTTCGGTCTGTTTGGAGATGGTGTTAGTGTTAGCGCAAGATAGGTGCACGGTTTACGCCAAACGTACCATAGGCTCAAATATAATTATGATGCACCCGATGGTACTCCTAGGTGACAAAGCTCAACTGCAAGCTCGTTTCCATCCATTTGGAGATAGTGGTAATCTTGACACAAGATCGATGCACGGTTTGCGCCGAACGGGCTCGAAAATCATTTTGGACGCACCCGATAGAACTCCTAGGTGACGTGGATCATGTCGAATCTCGTTCGGTCCGTCTAGAGATGGTGTTAGCGTTGATGTAAGATAGGTTCATGGTTTGCGCTAAATGTACCATAGGCTCAGATATCGTTTTGGACGCACACGATGGAACTCCTAGTTGACGTGGGTCATGTGTAATCTTGTCCGGTCCGTATGGAGATGGTGTTAGTGTTAGTGCAAGATAGGTGCACAGTTTGCGCCAAACGTACCATAGGCTCAGATATCGTTTATTTTGCACCCGATGGTACTCATAGGGACGAAGCTCAACTGGAAGCTCGTTTCGGTCCATTTGGAGATAGTGCTAATCTTGATGCAAGATCTGTGCACGGTTTGCGCCAAATGTAACATAGGCTCAGAAAACATTTTGGGCGCACCCGATAGAAACTCCTAGGTGACGTGGGTCATGTGGAATCTCGTTCGGTACGTCTGGAGATGGTGTTCGCGTTGATGTAAGATAGATGCACGGTTTGCGCTAAACGTACCATAGGCTCAGATATCGTTTTGGACGCACACGATGGAACTCCTAGTTGACGTGGGTCATGTGGAATCTTGTCTGGTCCGTATGGAGATGGTGTTAGTGTTAGTGCAAGATAGGTGCACGGTTTGCGCCAAACGTACCATAGGCTCAGATATCGTTTAGATTGCACCCGATGGTACTCATAGGGACGAAGCTCAACTGGAAGCTCGTTTCGGTCCATTTGGAGATAGTGCTAATCTTGATGCAAGATCGGTGCACGGTTTGCGCCAAATGTAACCTAGGCTCAGAAAACATTTTGGGCGCACCCGATGAAACTCCTAGGTGACATGGGTCCTGTGGAATCTCGTTTGGTCCGTTTGGAGATGTAGTTAGTGTTGATATAAGATTGGTGCACGGTTTGCGTTAAACGTACCATAGGCACAGATATCGTTTTGGACGCACCCGATGGAACTCATAGGTGATGTGGGTCATGTGGAATATCGTTTAGTATGTTTGGAGATGGTGTTAGTGTTGATGGAAGATTGGTGCACGATTTGCGCTAAACGTACCATAGGTTCAGATATCGTTTTCGACGCACCCAATGGGACTCCTAGGTGATGTGGTTCATGTGGAATCTCGTTTGGTCCGTTTGGAGATGGTGTTAGTGTTAGTGCAAGATAGGTGCACGGTTTGTGCCAAACGTAGCATAGGCTCAGATATCGTTTAGGACGCACCCGATGGTACTCGTAGGTGACGAAGCTCAACTGGAATCTCGTTTTGGTCCATTTGGAGATAGTGTTAATCTTGACGCAAGATCGGTGCATGGTTTGCGTCGAACGTACCATAGGCTTGGAAATTGTTTTGGACGCACCCGGTGGAAGTCCTAGGTGACGTGGGTCATGTGGAATCTCGTTCGGTCCGTTTGGAGATGGTGTTAGTGTCGATGCAAGATAGGTGCACGGTTTGCGCTAAATGTACCATAGGCTCAGATATCGTTTTGGACGCACTCGATGGAACTCCTAGGTAATGTGGGTCATGTGGAATCTTGTTCGGTCCATTTGGAGATGGTGTTAGTGTTAGGGCAAGATTGGTGCACGGTTTGCGCCAAATGTACCATAGGCTCATATATCGTTTAGGATGCACCCGATGGTACTCGTAGGTGACGAAGCTCAACTGGAACCTCGTTTGGTCCGTTTGGAGATACTGCTAATATTGACGCAAGATCAGTGCATGGTTTGTGCCGAAGGTACCACAAGCTCGGAAATCGTTTTGGACGCACCTGATAGAACTCCTAGGTGATGTGGGTCATGTGGAATCTCGTTCGGTCCGTTTGGACATGGTGTTAGTGCTGATGTAAGATTGGTGCACAGTTTGCGCTAAACGTACCATAGGCTCAGATATCATTTTGCACGCACCCGATGGAACCCCTAGGTGATGTGGGTCATGTGGAATCTCGTTCGGTCTGTTTGGAGATGGTGTTAGTGTTGATGGAAGATTGGTGCACGGTTTGCGCTCAATGTACCATAGGTTCAGATATCATTTTGGACGCACCCTATGGGAACTCCTAGGTGACGTGGTTCATGTGGAATCTCATTTGGTCCGTTTGGAGATGGTGTTAGTGTTAGTGCAAGATAGGTGCTCGGTTTGTGCCAAATGTAGCATAGGCTCAGATATCGTTTAGCACGCACCCGATGGTACTCCTAGGTGACGAAGCTCAACTGGAATCTCATTTTGGTCCGTTTGGAGATAGTGCTAATCTTGACGCAAGAAGATGGGTGCCGTTTTGCGCCGAACGTACCATAGGCTTGAAATTGTTTTGGACGCGCACCGGTGGAAGTCCTAGGTGACGTGGGTCTTGTGGAATCTCGTCGGTCCGTTTGGAGATGGTGTTAGTGTCGATGTAAGATAGGTGCACGTTTTGGCGCTTAAACGTACCATAGGCTCGAGATATCGTTTTTGGACGCACCCGATGGAACTCCTAGGTAATGTGGGTCGTGTGGAATCTCGTTCGGTCCGTTCGGAGATGGTGTTAGTGTTAGTGCAAGATAGGTGCACGGTTTGCGCCAAACATACCATAGGCTCAGATATCGTTTAGGCCGCACCCGATGCTACTCGTAGGTGACGAAGCTCAACTGGAAGCTCGTTTTAGTCCGTTTGGAGATAGTGCTAATCTTGACGTAAGATCGGTGCACAGTTTGCGCCGAAGGTACCATAGGCTCAGAAATCGTTTTTGACGCACCAGATGGAAGTCCTAGGTGACGTGGGTCATGTGGAATCTCGTTCGGTCCGTCTGGAGATGGTGTTAGCGTTGATGTAAGATAGGTGTATGGTTTACGCTAAACGTACCATAGGCTCAGATATCGTTTTGGACGCACACGATGGAAGTCCTAGTTTACGTGGGTCATGTGGAATCTTGTCTGGTCCATATGGAGATGGTGTTAGTGTTAGTGCAAGATAGGTGCACGGTTTGCGCCAAACGTACCATAGGCTCAGATATCGTTTAGGTTGCACCCGATGGTACTCATAGGGACGAAGCTCAACTGGAAGCTCGTTTCGGTCCATTTGAAGATAGTGCTAATCTTGATGCAAGATCGGTGCACGGTTTGCGCCGAATGTAACATAGGCTCAGAAAACATTTTGGGCGCACCCGATGAAACTCCTAGGTGACGTGGGTCATGTGGAATCACGTTCGATCCGTTTGGAGATGTTGTTAGTGTTGATGTAAGATAGGTGCACGGTTTGCGTTAAACGCACCATAGGCACAGATATCGTTTTGGACGCACCAGATGGAACTCATAGGTGATGTGGGTCATGTGGAATCTCGTTCAGTACGTTTGGAGATGGTGTTAGTGTTGATGGAAGATTGGTGCAAGATTTGCGCTAAACGTACCATAGGTTCAAATATCGTTTTTGATGCACCCTATGGAACTCCTAGGTGATGTGGGTCATGTGGAATCTCGTTCGGTCCGTTTGGAGATGGTGTTAGTGTTAGTGCAATATAGGTGCACGATTTGTGCAAAACGTAGCATAGGCTCAAATATCATTTAGGACGCATCCAATGGTACTCCTTGGTGACGAAGCTCAACTGGAATCTCGTTTCGGTCCGTTTGGAGATAGTGCTAATCTTGACGCAAGATCCGTGCACGGTTTGCGTGGAACATACCATAGGCTTGGAAATTGTTTTAGACGCACCCGATGGAAGTCCTAGGTGACGTAGGTAATGTGGAATCTCGTTTGGTCCGTTTGGAGATGGTGTTAGTGTCGATGTATGATAGGTGCACGGTTTGCGCTAAACGTACCATAGGCTCAGATATCGTTTTGAACGCACCCGATGGAACTCCTAGGTGATGTGGGTCATGTGGAATCTCATTCGGTCCGTTTGAAGAGGGTGTTAGTGTTGATAGAAGATTGGTGCACGTTTTGCGCTCAATGTACCATAGGTTCAGATATCATTTTGGACGCACCCTATGGAACTCCTAGGTGACGTGGTTCATGTGGAATCTAGTTTGGTCTATTTGGATATGGTGTTTGTGTTAGTGCAAGATAGGGGCACGGTTTTTGCAAACGTAGCATAGGCTCAGATATCGTTTAGGATGCACCCGATGGTACTCGTAGGTGACGAAGCTCAACTGGAATCTCGTTTCGCTACATTTGGAGATAGTGTTAATCTTGACGCAAGATCGGTGCACGGTTTGCATCGAACATGCCATAGGCTCGGAAATTGTTTTGGACGCACCCGGTGGAAGTCCTAGGTGGCGTGGGTCATGTGGAATCTCGTTCGGTCCGTTTGGAGATGGTGTTAGTGTTAGTGTAAGATTGTTGCACGGTTTGCACCAAACGTACCATAGGCTCAGATATCGTTTAGGATGCACCCGATGGTACTCGTAGGTGACGAAGCTCAACGGGAACTTTGTTTTGGTCCGTTTGCTGATACTACTAATCTTGACGCAAGATCGGTGCACGGTTTGCGTCGAAGGTACCACAAGCTTGGACATCATTTTGGACGCACCCGATAGAACTCCTTGGTGACGTGGGTCATGTGGAATCTCGTTCGGTCCGTTTGGACATGGTGTTAGTGTTGATGTAAGATTGGTGCACGGTTTGCGCTAAATGTACCATAGGCTTAGATATCATTTTGGACGCACCCGATGGAACTCCTAGGTGACGTGGGTCATGTGGAATCTCGTTCGGTCTGTTTGGAGATGGTGTTAGTGTTGATGGAAGATTGGTGCATGGTTTGCGCCAAATGTACCATAGGCTCAGATATCGTTTAGGACGCACCCGAGGGTACTCCTAGGTGACGAAGCTTAACTAGAAGCTCGTTTTGGTCCGTTTGGAGATAGTGCTAATCTTGACGCAAGATCGGTGCACGGTTTGCGTCGAAGGTACCATAGGCTCGAAATCATTTTGGACGCACCCGATGGAACTCCTAGGTGACGCGGGTCATGTGGAATCTCGTTCGGTCCATTTGGAGATGGTGTAAGTGTTGATGTAAGATAGGTGCATGGTTTGCGCTAAACGTACCACAGGCTCAGATATCGTTTTGGACGCACCCGATGGAACTCCTAGGTAATGTGGGTCATGTGGAATCTCGTTCGGTCCGTTTGGAGATGGTGTTAGTATTAGTGCAAGATAGGTGCACGGTTTGCGCCAAACGTACCATAGGCTCAGATATCGTTTAGGACGCAGCCAATGGTACTTGTAGGTGATGAAGCTCAACTAGAACCTCGTTTTGGTCCGTTTGGAGATAGTGCTAATCTTGACGCAAGATCGGTGCACGGTTTGCGCCGAAGGTACCACAAGCTCGGAAATCATTTTGGATGCACCCGATGGAACCCCTAGGTGATGTGGGTCATGTGGAATCTCGTTCGGTCTGTTTGGAGACAGTGTTAGTGTTGGTGGAAGATTGGTGCATGGTTTGCGATCAATGCACCATAGGTTCAGATATCGTTTTGGACGCACCCGATAGAACTCCTAGGTGACGTGGGTCATGTGGAATCTCATTCGGTCCGTTTGGAGATGGTGTTAGTGTTGATGTAAGATTGGTGCACGGTTTGCGCTAAACGTACCATAGGCTCAGATATCATTTTAGACGCACACTTTGGTACTCCTAAGTGACGAAGCTCAACTGGAAGCTCGTTTTGGTCCGTTTGGAGATGGTGCTAATCTTGACGCAAGATCGGTGCATGGTTTGCGCCGAAGGTACCATAGGCTCAGATATAATTTAGGATGCACCCGATGGTACTCCTAGGTGACAAAGTTCAACTGCAAGCTCGTTTCTGTCCGTTTGGAGATAGTGGTAATCTTGACACAAGGTCGATGCACGGTTTGCGTCGAACGTACCATAGGCTCAGATATCGTTTTGGACGCACCCGATGGAACTCCAAGGTGATGCGGGTCATGTGGAATCTCGTTCGGTCGGCTTGAAGATGGTGTTAGTGTTGATGGAAGATAGGTGCACGGTTTGCGCTCAATGTACCATAGGCTCAAATATCGTTTTGGACGCACCCGATGGAACTCCTAGGTGACGTGGTTCATGTGGAATCTCGCTTGGTCCGTTTGGAGATGGTGTTAGTGTTAGTGCAAGATAGGTGCACGGTTTGTGCCAAACGTAGCATAGGATCAGATATCGTTTAGGACGCACCCGATGGTACTCGTAGGTGACGAAGCTCAATTGGAACCTCGTTTTGGTCCATTTGGAGATAGTGCTAATCTTGACGCAAGATCGGTGCACGGTTTGTGCCGAAGGTACCACAAGCTCGGAAATCGTTTTGGACTTGCTCGATAAAACTCCTAGGTGACGTGGGTCATGGGAATCTCGTTCGGTCCGTTTGGACATGGTGTTAGTGTTGATGTAAGATTGGTGCACGGTTTGCGCTAAACGTACAATAGGCTCAGATATCGTTTTGGACGCACCCGATGGAACTCCTAGGTAGTGTGGGTCATGTGGAATCTCGTTCGGTCCGTTCGGAGATGGTGTTAGTGTTAGTGCAAGATAGGTGCATGGTTTGCGCCAAACATACCATAGGCTTAGATATCGTTTTGGACGCACCCGATGGAACTCCTAGGTGACGTGGGTCATGTGGAATCTCGTTCGGTCCGTTTGGAGATGGTGTTAGTGTTGATGGAAGATTGGTGCACGGTTTGCGCCAAATGTACCATAGGCTCAGATATCGTTTAGGATGCACCCGATGGTACTCCTAAGTGACGAAGCTCAACTGGAAGCTCATTTTGGTCCGTTTGGGGATAGTGCTAATCTTGACGCAAGATTGGTGCACGGTTTGTGCCGAAGGTACCATAGGCTCGAAATTGTTTTGGACACACCCGATGGAACTCCTAGGTGACGCGGGTCATGTGGAATCTCATTCGGTCTGTTTTGAGATGGTGTTAGTGTTGATGCAAGATAGGTGCACGGTTTGCACTAAAAGTACCATAGGCTCAGATATCGTTTTGGACGCACACGATGGAACTCCTAGGTGACGTGGGTCATGTGGAATGTCGTTCGGTCCGTTTGAAGATGGTGTTAGTGTCGATGTAAGATAGGTGCACGGTTTGCGCTAAACGTACCATAGGCTCAGATATCGTTTTGGACGCACCCGATGGAACTCCAAGGTTTCATGGGACATGTGGAATCTCGTTCGGTCCGTTTGGAAATGGTGTTAGCGTTAGTGCAAGATACGTGCACGGTTTGCAACAAACGTACCATAGGCTCAGATATCGTTTAGGACGCACCCTTTGGTACTCCTAAGTGACGAAGCTCAACTGGAAGCTCGTTTTGGTCCGTTTGGAGATAGTGCTAATCTTGACGCAAGATCGGTGCACGGCTCAGAAATCGTTTTGGATGCACCCGATGGAACCCCTAGGTGATGTGGGTCATGTGGAATCTCGTTCGGTCTGTTTGGAGACGGTGTTAGTGTTGATGGAAGATTGGTTCACGGTTTGCGCTCAATGCACCATAGGTTTAGATATCGTTTTGGACGCACCCTATGGAACTCCTAGGTGACGTGGTTCATGTGGAATCTAGATTGGTCCATTTGGAGATGGTGTTAGTGTTAGTGCAAGATAGGTGCATGGTTTGCGACAAACATACCATAGGCTTAGATATCGTTAAGGACGCACCCGATGGTACTCCTAGGTGACGAAGCTCAACTGGAATCTCGTTTTGGTCCATTTGGAGATAGTGCTAATCTTGACGCAAGATCGGTGCACGGTTTGCACCGAAGGTACCACAACCTCGGAAATCGTTTTGGACGCACCCGATAGAACTCCTAGGTGACGTGGGTCATGTGGAATCTCGTTCGGTCTGTTTGGAGATGGTGTTAGTGTTGATGTAAGATTGGTGCACGGTTTGCACTAAACGTACCATAGGCTCAGATATCGTTTTGGACGCACCCGATGGAACTCCAAGGTGACGTGGGTCATGTGGAATGTCGTTCGGTCCGTTTGGAGATGGTGTTAGTGTTAGTGCAAGATAGGTGCACGGTTTGTGCCAAACGTACCATAGGCTCATATATCATTTAGGACGCAGCCGATGGTACTCGTAGGTGCTGAAGCTCAACTGGAACCTCGTTTTGGTCAGTTTGGAGATAGTGCTAATCTTGACGCAAGATCGGTGCACGGTTTGCGCCGAAGGTACCACAAGCTCGGAAATCATTTTGGACGCACCCGATAGAACTCCTAGGTGACATGGGTCATGTGGAATCTCGTTCGATCTGTTTGGAGATGGTGTTAGTGTTGATGGAAGATTGGTGCACGGTTTGTGCTCAATGCACCATAGGTTCAGATATCGTTTTGGACGCACCCGATAGAACTCCTAGGTGACGTGGGTCATGTGGAATCTCGTTCGGTCCGTTTGAAGATGGTGTTAGTGTCGATGTAAGATAGGTGCACGGTTTGCGCTAAACGTACCATAGGCTCAGATATCGTTTTGGACGCACCCGATGGAACTCCAAGGTTTCATGGGACATGTGGAATCTCGTTCGGTCCGTTTGGAGATGGTGTTAGCGTTAGTGCAAGATACGTGCACGGTTTGCAACAAACGTACCATAGGCTCAGATATCGTTTAGGACGCACCCTTTGGTACTCCTAAGTGACGAAGCTCAACTGGAATCTCGTTTTGGTCCGTTTGGAGATAGTGCTAATCTTGACGCAAGATCGGTCCACGGTTTGCGCCGAAGGTACCACAAGCTCGGAAATCGTTTTGGATGCACCCGATGGAACCCCTAGGTGATGTGGGTCATGTGGAATCTCGTTCGGTCTGTTTGGAGACGGTGTTAGTGTTGATGGAAGATTGGTTTACGGTTTGCACTCAATGCACCATAGGTTCAGATATCGTTTTGGACGCACCCTATGGAACTCCTAGGTGACGTGGTTCATGTGGAATCTAGTTTGGTCCATTTGGAGATGGTGTTAGTGTTAGTGCAAGATAGGTGCATGGTTTGCGACAAACATACCATAGGCTTAGATATCGTTAAGGACGCACCCGATGGTACTCCTAGGTGACGAAGCTCAACTGGAATCTCGTTTTGGTCCATTTGGAGATAGTGCTAATCTTGACGCAAGATCGGTGCACGGTTTGCACCGAAGGTACCACAACCTCGGAAATCATTTTGTACGCACCCGATAGAACTCCTAGGTGACGTGGGTCATGTGGAATCTCATTCGGTCTGTTTGGAGATGGTGTTAGTGTTGATGTAAGATTGGTGCACGGTTTGCACTAAACGTACCATAGGCTCAGATATCGTTTTGGACGCACCCGATGGAACTCCAAGGTGACGTGGGTCATGTGGAATCTCGTTCGGTCCGTTTGGAGATGGTGTTAGTGTTAGTGCAAGATAGGTGCACGGTTTGCGCCAAACGTACCATAGGCTCAGATATCATTTAGGACGCAGCCGATGGTACTCGTAGGTGCTGAAGCTCAACTGGAACCTCGTTTTGGTCCGTTTAGAGATAGTGCTAATCTTGACGCAAGATTGGTGCATGGTTTGCACAGAAGTTACCATAGGCTCGAAATTGTTTTGGACGCACCCGATGGAACTCCTTGGTGATGCGGGTCATGTGGAATCTCGTTCGGTCCGTTTGAAGATGGTGTTAGTCTCGATGTAAGATAGGTGCACGGTTTGCGCTAAACGTACCATAGGCTCAAATATTGTTTTGGACGCACCCAATGGAACTCCTAGGTTTCGTGGGTCATGTGGAATCTCGTTCGGTCCGTTTGGAGATGATGTTAGCGTTGATGCAAGATAGGTGCACGGTTTGCGCTAAACGTACCATAGGCTCAGATATCGTTTTGGACGCACACGATGGAACTCCTAGGTGACGTGGGTCATGTGGAATCTCGTTCGGTCCGTATGGAGATGGTGTTAGTGTTAGTGCAAGATAGGTGCACGGTTTGCGCCAAACGTACTATAGGCTCAGATATCTTTTAGGTTGCACCCGATGGTACTCCTGGGGACGAAGCTCAACTGGAAGCTCGTTTCGGTCCATTTGGAGATAGTGCTAATCTTGACGCAAGATCGGTGCACGGTTTGTGCCGAACGTACCATAGTTTCAGATATCGTTTTGGACGCACCCTATGGAATTCCTAGGTGACGTGGGTCATGTGGAATCTCGTTTGGTCCATTTGGAGATGTTGTTAGTGTTAGCGCAAGATAGGTGCACGGTTTGCGTTAAACGTACCATTGGCTCAGATATCGTTTTACATCGACACTAACACCATGTCCAAACAGACCGAACAAGATTCCACATGACCCACGTCACCTAGGACTTCCACCGGGTGCGTCCAAAACAATTTCCGAGCCTATGGTACGTTCGACGCAAACCGTGCACTGATCTTGCGTCAAGATTAGCACTATCTCCAAATGGACCAAAACGAGATTCCAGTTGAGCTTCGTCACCTAGGAGTACCATCGGGTGCGTCCTAAACGATATCTAAGCCTATGCTACGTTTGGCACAAACCGTGCACCTATCTTGCACTAACACTAACACCATCTCTAAACGGACCAAGTGAGATTCCACATGAACCACGTCACCTAGGAGTTCCATAGGGTGCGTCCAAAACGATATCTGAACTTATGGTACATTGAGCGTAAACCGTGCACCAATCTTCCATCAACACTAACACCATCTCCAAACAGACCGGACGAGATTCCACATGACCACATCACCTAGGGGTTCCATCGGGTGCGTCCAAAACGATATCTGAGCCTATGCTACGTTTGGCACAAACCGTGCACCTATCTTGCACTAACACTAACACCATCTCCAAATGGACCGAACAAGATTCCACATGACCCACGTCACCTAGGAGTTCCATAGGGCGCGTCCAAAACGATATCTGAACCTATGCTACGTTTAGCGCAAATCGTGCACCAATCTTCCATCAACACTAACACCATCTCCAAACGGACTGAACGAGATTCCACATGACCCACGTCACCTAGGAGTTCCATTGGGTGCGTCCAAAACGATATCTGAGCCTATGGTACGTTTAGCGCAAACCATGCACCTATCTTACATCGACACTAACACCATCTTAAAAAGGACCGAACGAGATTCCACATGACCCACGTCACCTAGGACTTCCGTCGGGTGTGTCCAAATTGATTTCCGATCCTATGGTACCTTCGGCGCAAACTGTGCACCGATCTTGCGTCAAGATTAGCACTATCTCCAAACGGACCAAAACGAGCTTCCAGTTGAGCTTCGTCACATAGGAGTACCATCGGGTGCGTCCTAAACGATATCTGAGCCTATGGTACATTTGGCGCAAACCGTGCACCAATCTTCCATCAACACTAACACCATCTCCAAACGGACCGAATGAGATTCCACATGACCCACGTCACCTAGGAGTTCCATCGGGTGCGTCCAAAACAGTATCTGAGCCTATGATACGTTTAGCGCAAACCGTGCACCAATCTTACATCAACACTAACACCATCTCCAAACGGACCGAACGAGATTCCACATGACCCGCATCACCTAGGAGTTCCATCGGGTGCGTCCAAAATGATTTCGAGCCTATGGTACCTTCGGTGCAAACCGTGCACCGATCTTGCGTCAAGATTAGCACTATCTCTAAATGGACCAAAACGAGGTTCTAGTTGAGCTTCGTCACCTACGAGTACCATCGGGTGCGTCCTAAACGATATCTGAGCCTATGGTATGTTTGTCGCAAACCATGCACCTATCTTGCACTAACACTAACACCATCTCCAAACGGACCGAACGAGATTCCACATGACCCACATTACCTAGGAGTTCCATCGGGTGCGTCCAAAACAATATCTGAGCCTATGGTATGTTTAGCGCAAACGGTACACCTATCTTACATCGACACTAACACCATCTCCAAACAGACTGAACGAGATTCCACATGACCCACGTCACCTAGGACTTCCACCGGGTGCGTCCAAAACAATTTCCGAGCCTATGTTACGTTCGACGCAAACCGTGCACTGATCTTGCGCTAAGATTACCACTATCTCCAAATGGATGAAAATGAGATTCCAGTTGAGCTTCGTCACCTAGGAGTACCATTGGGTGCATCCTAAACGATATCTGGTACATTTGTCGCAAACCGTGCACCTATCTCGCACTAACACTAACATCATCTCCAAACGGACCGAACGAGATTCCACATGACCCACGAAACCTAGGAGTACCATCGGGTGCGTCCTAAACGATATCTGAGCCTATGGTACGTTGAGCGCAAACCGTGCACCTATCTTGCACTAACACTAACACCATCTCCAAACGGACCGAACGAGATTCCACATGACCCACATCACCTAGGAGTTCCATTAGATGCATCCAAAACGATATCTGAGCCAATGGTACGTTTAACGCAAACCATGCACCTATCTTGCACTAACACTAACAACATCTCCAAATGGACCAAACGAGATTCCACATGACCCACGTCACCTAGGAATTCCATAGGGTGCATCCAAAACGATATCTAAACCTATGGTACATTCGGCACAAACCATGCACCGATCTTGCGTCAAGATTAGCACTATCTCCAAAATGACCGAAACGAGCTTCCAGTTGATCTTTGTCCCTAGGAGTACCATCGGGTGCAACCTAAACGATATCTGAGCCCATAGTACGTTTGACGCAAACCGTGCACCTATCTTGCAGTAACACTAACACCATCTCCATATGGACCGAACGAGATTCCACATGACCCACGTCACCTAGGAGTTCCATCGTGTGCGTCCAAAACGATATCTGAGCCTGTGGTACGTTTAGTGCAAACCATGCACCTATCTTGCATCAACACTAACACCATCTCCAAACAGACCGAATGAGATTCCACATGACCCGCGTCACCTAGGAGTTCCATCGGGTGTGTCCAAAACGATTTCGAGCCTATGGTACCTTCGGCGCAAACCGTGCACCAATCTTGCGTCAAGATTAGCACTATCCCCAAACGGACCAAAATGAGCTTCCAGTTGAGCTTCGTCACCTAGGAGTACCATCGGGTGCGTCCTAAACGATATCTGAGCCTATGGTACATTTGGTGCAAACCGTGCACCAATCTTCCATCAACACTAACACCATCTCCAAACGGACCGAACGAGATTCCATATGACCCACATCAACTAGGAGTTCCATCGGGTGCGTCCAAAACGATATCTGAGCCTATGGTACGTTTAGTGCAAACCGTGCACCAATCTTACATCAACACTAACACCATCTCCAAACAGACCGAACGAGATTCCACATGACCCACGTCACCTAGGAGTTCTATCGGGTGCGTCCAAAACGATTTCCGAGGTTGTGGTACCTTCGGTGCAAACCGTGCACCGATCTTGCGTCAAGATTAGCACTATCTCCAAATGGACCAAAACGAGATTCCAGTTGAGCTTCGTCACCTAGGAATACCATCGGGTGCGTCCTAAACGATATCTGTGCCTATGGTACGTTTGTCGCAAACCGTGCACCTATCTTGCACTAACACTAACACCATCTCCAAACGGACCGAACGAGATTCCACATGACCCACGAAACCTAGGAGTTCCATCGGGTGCATCCAAAACGATATCTGAGCCTATGGTACGTTTAGCGCAAACCGTGCACCTATCTTGCACTAACACTAACACCATATACAAATGGACCAAACGAGATTCCACATGAACCACGTCACATAGGAGTTCCATAGGGTGCGTCCAAAACGATATCTGAACCTATGGTACATTGAGCGCAAACCATGCACCAATCTTCCATCAACACTAACACCATCTCCAAACAGACCGAACGAGATTCCACATGACTCACATCACCTAGGGGTTCCATCGGGTGCGTCCAAAATGATATCTAAGCCTATGGTATGTTTAGCGCAAACAGTGCACCAATCTTACATCAACACTAACACCATGTCCAAACGGACCGAACGAGATTCCACATGACCCACATCACCTAGGAGTTTTATCGGGTGCGTCCAAAACAATTTTCGAGCTTGTGGAACCTTCGGCGCAAACCGTGCACCGATCCTGCATCAAGATTAGCACTATCTCCAAATGGACCAAAACAAGGTTCCAGTTGAGCTTCGTCACCTACGAGTACCATCGGGTGCATCCTAAACGATATCTGAGCCTATGCTACGTTTGGCACAAACCGTGCACCTATCTTGCACTAACACTAACACCATCTCTAAACGGACCGAACGAGATTCCACATGACCCACGTCACCTAGGAGTTCCATAGGGCGCGTCCAAAACAATATCTGAACCTATGCTACGTTTAGCGCAAATCGTGCACCAATCTTCCATCAACACTAACACCATCTCCAAATGGACTGAACGAGATTCCACATGACCCACGTCACCTAGGAGTTCCATTGGGTGCGTCCAAACCGATATCTGAGCCTATGGTACGTTTAGCGCAAACCATGCACCTATCTTACATCGACACTAACACCATCTTAAAACGGACCGAACGAGATTCCACATGACCCACGTCACATAGGACTTCCATCGGGTGCGTCCAAAACGATTTCCGAGCCTATGGGACGTTCGGCGCAAACTGTGCACCGATCTTGCGTCAAGATTAGCACTATCTCCAAACGGACCGAAACGAGGTTCTAGTTGAGCTTCGTCACCTACGAGTACCATCGGGTGCATCCTAAACGATATCTGAGCCTATGGTATGTTTGGCGCAAACCGTGCACCTATCTTGCACTAACACTAACACCATCTCCAAACAGATCGAATGAGATTCCACATGACCCACATTACCTAGGAGTTCCATCGGGTGCGTCCAAAACGATATCTGAGCCAATGGTACATTTAGCGCAAACCGTACACCTATCTTACATCGACACTAACATCATCTCCAAACGGACTGAACGAGATTCCACATGACCCACGTCACCTAGGACTTCCACCGGGTGCGTCCAAAACAATTTCTGAGCCTATGTTACGTTCGACGCAAACCGTGCACTGATCTTACGCTAAGATTAGCACTATCTCCAAACGGACCAAAACGAGATTCCAGTTGAGCTTCGTCACCTGGGAGTACCATCGGGTGCATCCTAAACGATATCTGGTACATTTGTCGCAAACCGTGCACCTATCTTGCACTAACACTAACACCATCTCCAAACGGACCGAACGAGATTCCACATGACCCACGAAACCTAGGAGTACCATCGGGTGCGACCTAAACGATATCTGAGCCTATGGTACGTTTAGCGCAAACCGTGCACCTATCTTGCACTAACACTAACACCATCTCCAAACGAACCGAACGAGATTCCACATGACCCACATCACCTAGGAGTTCCATTGGGTGCATCCAAAACGATATCTGAGCCAATGGTACATTTAACGCAAACCGTGCACTTATCTTGCACTAACACTAACAACAACTCCAAAAGGACCAAATGAGATTCCACATGACCGACGTCACCTAGGAATTCCATAGGGTGCGTCCAAAACGATATTTGAACCAGTGGTACGTTCGGCATAAACCGTGCACCGATCTTGCATCAAGATTAGCACTATCTCCAAATGGACCGAAACGAGCTTCCAGTTGAGCTTCGTCCCTAGGAGTACCATCGGGTGCAACCTAAATGATATCTGAGCCTATAGTACGTTTGTCGCAAACCGTGCACCTATCTTGCACTAACACTAACACCATCTCCATACGGACCGAACGAGATTCCACATGACCCACGTCACCTAGGAGTTCCATCGTGTGTGTCCAAAACGATATCTGAGCCTATGGTACGTTTAGTGCAAACCGTGCACCTATCTTGCATCAACACTAACACCGTCTCCAAACAGACCGAATGAGATTCCACATGACCCGCGTCACCTAGGAGTTCCATCGGGTGTGTCCAAAACGATTTCGAGCCTATGGTACCTTCGGCGCAAACCGTGCACCAATCTTGCGTCAAGATTAGCACTATCCCCAAATGGACCAAAACGAGCTTCCAGTTCACCTAGGAGTACCATCGGGTGCATCCTAAATGATATATGACCCTATGGTACATTTGGCGCAAACCGTGCACCAATCTTACATCAACACTAACACCATGTCCAAACGGACCGAACGCGATTCCACATGACCCACGTCACCTAGGAGTTTTATCGGGTGCGTCTAAAACGATTTCTGAGCCCATGGTACGTTTAGCGCAAACCGTGCACCAATCTTACATCAACACTAACACCATGTCCAAACGGACCGAACGAGATCCCACATGACCCGCGTCACCTAGGAGTTCCATCGGGTGTGTCCAAAATGATTTCGAGCCTATGGTACCTTCGGCGCAAACCGTGCACCAATCTTGCGTCAAGATTAGCACTATCCCCAAACAGACCAAAACGAGCTTCCAGTTGAGCTTCGTCACCTAGAAGTACCACCGGGTGCGTCCTAATCGATATCTGAGCCTATGGTACATTTGGCGCAAACCGTGCACCAATCTTCCATCAACACTAACACCATCTCCAAACGGACCGAACGAGATTCCACATGACCCACGTCACCTAGGAGTTTTATCGGGTGCGTCCAAAACGATTTTCGAGCTTGTGGAACCTTCGGCGCAAACCGTGCACCGATCCTGCGTCAAGATTAGCACTATCTCCAAATGGACCAAAACGAGGTTCCAGTTGAGCTTCGTCACCTACGAGTTCCATCGGGTGCGTCCTAAACGATATCTAAGCCTATGCTACGTTTGCCACAAACCGTGCACCTATCTTGCACTAACACTAACACCATCTCCAAACGGACCGAACGAGATTCCACATGACCCACGTCACCTAGGAGTTCCATAGGGCACGTCCAAAACGATATCTGAACCTATGCTACGTTTAGCGCAAATCGTGCACCAATCTTCTATCAACACTAACACCATCTGCAAACGGACTGAACGAGATTCCACATGACCCATGTCACCTAGGAGTTCCATTGGGTGCGTCCAAAACGATATCTGAGCCTATGGTACGTTTAGCGCAAACCATGCACCTATCTTACATCGACACTAACACCATCTTAAAACGGACAGAACGAGATTCCACATGACCCACGTCACCTAGGACTTCCATCGGGTGCGTCCAAAACGATTTCCGAGCCTATGGTACCATCGGCGCAAACTGTGCACCGATCTTGCGTCAAGATTAGCACTATCTCCAAACGGACCAAAACGAGCTTCCAATTGAGCTTCGTCACCTAGGAGTACCATCGGTGCGTCCTAAACGATATCTGAGCCTATGGTACATTTGGCGCAAACCGTGCACCAATCTTCCATCAACACTAACACCATCTCCAAACAGACCGAATGAGATTCCACATGACCCACGTCACCTAGGAGTTCCATCTAAAAGTGCCCAAAACAAATATATGAGCCTATGGTACGTTTAGCGCAAACCGTGCACCAATCTTACATCAACACTAACACCATCTCCAAACGGACCGAACGAGATTCCACATGACCCGCATCACCTAGGAGTTCCATTGGGTGCGTCCAAAACAATTTCGAGCCTATGGTACCTTCGGCGTAAACCGTGCACCGATCTTGCGTCAAGATTAGCACTATCTCTAAACGGACCAAAACGAGGTTCTAGTTGAGCTTCGTCACCTACGAGTACCATCGGGTGCGTCCTAAACGATATCTGAGCCTATGGTATGTTTGGCGCAAACCGTGCACCTATCTTTCACTAACACTAACACCATCTCCAAACGGACCGAACGAGATTCCACATGACCCACGTCACCTAGGACTTCCACCGGGTGCGTCCAAAACAATATTCGAGCCTATGTTACGTTCGACGCAAACCGTGCCCTGATCTTGCGCCAAGATTAGCACTATCTCCAAACGGACCAAAACGACATTCCAGTTGAGTTTCGTCACCTAGGAGTACCATCGGGTGCATCCTAAACGATATCTGGTACATTTGTCGCAAACCGTGCAGCTATCTTGCACTAACACTAACACCATCTCCAAACGGACCGAATGAGATTCCACATGACCCACATCTCCTTGGAGTTCCATTGGGTGCATCCAAAACGATATCTGAGCCTATGGTACGTTTAACGCAAACCGTGCACCTATCTTGCACTAACACAAACAACATCTCCAAATGGACCAAATGAGATTCCACATGACCCACGTCACCTAGGAATTCCATAGGGTGCGTCCAAAACTATATCTGAACCTATGGTACGTTCGGCACAAACCGTGCACCGATCTTGCGTCAAGATTAGCACTATCTCCAAATGGACCGAAACGAGCTTCCAGGTGAGCTTCGTCCCTAGGAGTACCATCGGGTGCAACCTAAACGATATCTGAGCCTATAGTACGTTTGGCGCAAACCGTGCACCTAACTTGCACTAACCACTAACACCATCTCCATACGGACCGAACGAGCTTCCAGTTGAGCTTCGTCCCTAGGAGTACCATCGGGTGCAACCTAAATGATATCTGAGCCTATAGTACGTTTGGCGCAAAACCGTGCACCTATCTTACACTAACACTAACACCATCTCCATACGGACCGAACGAGATTCCACATGACCCACGTCATCTAGGAGTTCCATCGTGTGCGTCCAAAATGATATCTGAGCCTATGGTACGTTTAGTGCAAACCGTGCACCTATCTTGCATCAACACTAACACCATCTCCAAACAGACCGAATGAGATTCCACACGACCCGCGTCACCTAGGAGTTCCATCGGGTGTGTCCAAAACGATTTCGAGCCTATGGTACCTTTGGCGCAAACCGTGCACCAATCTTGCGTCAAGATTAGCACTATCCCCAAACGGACCAAAACGAGCTTCCAGTTAAGCTTCGTCACCAAGGAGTACCATCGGGTGCGTCCTAAACGATATCTGAGCCTAAGGTACATTTGGCGCAAACCGTGCACTAATCTTCCATCAACACTAACACCATCTGCAAACGGACCGAACGAGATTCCACATGACCCACATCACCTAGGGGTTCCATCGAATGCGTCCAAAACGATATCTGAGCCTATGCTACGTTTAGCGCAAACCGTGCACCAATCTTACAGCAACACTAACACCATGTCCAAACGGACCGAACAAGATTCCACCTGACCCACGTCACCTAGGAGTTTTATCGGTGGCCCCAAAGCGATTTCAAGCTTGTGGTACCTTCGGCGCAAACCGTGCACCGATCTTGCGTCAAGATTGGCACTATCTCCAAATGGACCAAAACGAGGTTCCAGTTGAGCTTCGTCACCTACGAGTACCATCGGGTGCGTCCTAAACGATATCTGAGCCTATGCTACGTTTGGCACAAACCGTGCACCTATCTTGCACTAACACTAACACCATCTCCAAACGGACCGAACGAGATTCCACATGACCCACGTCACCTAGGAGTTCCATAGGGCGCGTCCAAAACAATATCTGAACCTATGCAACGTTTAGCGCAAATCATGCACCAATCTTCCATCAACACTAACACCATCTCCAAACGGACTGAACGAGATTCCACATGACCCACGTCACCTAGGAGTTCCATTGGGTGCGTCCAAAACGATATCTGAGCCTATGGTACGTTTAGCGCAAACCATGCACCTATCTTACATCGACATTAACACCATCTTAAAACGGACCGAACGAGATTCCACATGACCCACGTCACCTAGGACTTCCATCGGGTGCGTCCAATACGATTTCCGAGCCTATGGTACCTTTGGCGCAAACTGTGCACCGATCTTGTGTCAAGATTAGCACTATCTCCAAACAGACCAAAACGAGCTTCCAGTTGAGCTTCGTCACCTAGGTGTACCATCGGCTGCGTCCTAAACGATATGTGAGCCTATGGTACATTTGGCGCAAACCGTGCACCAATCTTCCATCAACACTAACACCATCTCCAAACGGACCGAACGAGATTCCACATGACCCACGTCACCTAGGAGTTCCATCGGGTGCGTCCAAAACGGTATCTGAGCCTATGGTACGTTTAGCGCAAACCGTGCACCAATCTTACATCAACACTAACACCATCTCCAAACAGACCGAACGAGATTCCACTTGACCCGCATCACCAAGGAGTTCCATCGGGTGCGTCCAAAATGATTTCAAGCCTATGGTACCTTCTGCGCAAACCATGCACCGATCTTGCGTCAAGATTAGCAGTATCTCTAAACGGACCAAAACGAGGTTCTAGTTGAGCTTCGTCACCTATGAGTACCATCGGGTGCGTCCTAAACGATATCTGAGCCTATGGTATGTTTGGCGCAAACCGTGCACCTATCTTGCAGTAACACTAACACCATCTCCAAACGGACCGAACGAGATTCCACATGACCCACGTCACCTAGGAGTTCCATCGGGTGCGTCCAAAACAATATCTGAGCCTATGGTACGTTTAGCGCAAACCGTACACCTATCTTACATCGACACTAACACCATCTCCAAACGGACTGAACGAGATTCCACATGACCCACGTCACCTAGGACTTCCACCGGGTGTGTCCAAAACAATTTCTGAGCCTATGTTACGTTCGACGCAAACCGTGCACTGATCTTATGCCAAGATTAGCACTATCTACAAACGGACCAAAACGAGATTCCAGTTGAGCTTCGGCAGCTAGGAGTACCATCGGGTGCGTCCTAAACGATATCTCGTACATTTGTTGCAAACCGTGCACCTATCTTGCACTAACACTAACACCATCTCCAAACGGACCGAACGAGATTCCACATGACCCACCAAACCTAGGAGTTCCATCGGGTGCGTCCAAAACGATATCTGAGCCTATGGTACGTTTAGCGCAAACCGTGCACCTATCTTGCACTAACACTAACACCATCTACAAACGGACCAAACGAGATTCCGCATTTACCACGTCACCTAGGAGTTCCATAGGGTGCGTCCAAAATGATATCTGAACCTATGGTACATTGAGCGCAAACCGTGCACCAATCTTCCATCAACACTAACACCATCTCCAAACAGACCGAACGAGATTCCACATGACCCACATCACCTAGGGGTTCCATCGGGTGCGTCCAAAACGATATCTGAGCCTATGGTACGTTTAGCACAAACCGTGCACCTATCTTACATCGACACTAACACCATGTCCAAATGGACCGAACGAGATTCCACATGACCCACATCACCTAGGAGTTCAATCGGGTGCGTCCAAAATAATTTCCGAGCCTATGGTACGTTCGACGCAAACCGTGCACCGATCTTGCGTCAAGATTAGCACTATCTCCAAATGGACCAAAACGAGGTTGCAGTTGAGCTTGGACACCTACGAGTACCATCGGGTGCGTCCTAAATGATATCTGAGCCTATGCTACGTTTGGCACAAAAAGTGCACCTATCTTGCACTAACAATAGCACCATCTCCAAACGGACCAAACGAGATTCCACATGAACCACATCACCTAGGAGTTCCATAGGGTGCGTCCAAAACGATATGTGAACCTATGGTACATAGAGCGCAAACCGTGCACCAATCTTCCATCAACACTAACACCATCTCCAAACAGACCGAATGAGATTCCACATGACCCACATCACCTAGGGGTTCCATCGGGTGCGTCCAAAACGATATCTGAGCCTATGGTACGTTTAGCACAAACCGTGCACCTATCTTACATCGACACTAACACCATGTCCAAATGGACCGAACGAGATTCCACATGACCCACATCACCTAGGAGTTCAATCGGGTGCGTCCAAAATAATTTCCGAGCCTATGGTACGTTCGACGCAAACCGTGCACCGATCTTGCGTCAAGATTAGCACTATCTCCAAATGGACCAAAACGAGGTTGCAGTTGAGCTTGGACACCTACGAGTACCATCGGGTGCGTCCTAAACGATATCTGAGCCTATGCTACGTTTGGCACAAAAAGTGCACCTATCTTGCACTAACAATAGCACCATCTCCAAACGGACCAAACGAGATTCCACATGAACCACATCACCTAGGAGTTCCATAGGGTGCGTCCAAAACGATATGTGAACCTATGGTACATAGAGCGCAAACCGTGCACCAATCTTCCATCAACACTAACACCATCTCCAAACAGACCGAATGAGATTCCACATGACCCACATCACCTAGGGGTTCCATCGGGTGCGTCCAAAATGATATCTGAGCCTATGGTACGTTTAGCGCAAACCGTGCAAATATCTTACATCAACACTAACACCATGTCCAAACGGACCGAACGAGATTCCACATGACCCACGTCACCTAGGAGTTTTATCGGGTGCGTCCAAAACGATTTCCAAGCCTATGATACGTTCGGCGCAAACCGTGCACCGATCTTGCGCCAAGATTAGCACTATCTCCAAATGGACCAAAACGTGGTTCTAGTTGAGCTTCGTCACCTACGAGTACCATCGGGTGCGTCCTAAACGATATCTGAGCCTATGGTATGTTTGGCGCAAACCGTGCACCTATATTGCACTAACACTAACACCATCTCCAAACGGACCGAACGAGATTCCACATGACCCACATTACCTAGGAGTTCCATCGGGTGCGTCCAAAACAATATCTGAGCCTATGGTACATTTAGCGCAAACCATACACCTATCTTACATCGACACTAACACCATCTCCAAACGTACTTAACTAGATTCCACATGACCCACGTCACCTAGGACTTCCACGGGTGCGTCCAAAACAATTTCTCGAGCCTATGTTACGTTCGACGCAAACCGTGCCCTGATCTTGCGCCAAGATTAGCACTATCTCCAAACGGACCAAAACGACATTCCAGTTGAGCTTCGTCACCTAGGAGTACCATCGGGTGCATCCTAAACGATATCTGGTACATTTGTCGCAAACCGTGCACCTATCTTGCACTAACACTAACACCATCTCCAAACGGACCGAACGAGATTCCACACGACCCACGAAACCTAGGAGTACCATCGGGTGCGTCCTAAACGATATCTGAGCCTATGGTACGTTTAGCGCAAACCGTGCACCTATCTTGCACTGACACTAACACCATCTCCAAACGGACCGAACGAGATTCCACATGACCCACATCACCTTGGAGTTCCATTGGGTGCATCCAAAATGAATCTGAGCCTATGGTATGTTTAACGCAAACCGTGCACCTATCTTGCACTAACACTAACAACATCTCCAAATGGACCAAACGAGATTCCACATGACCCACGTCACCTAGGAATTCCATAGGGTGCGTCCAAAACTATATCTGAACCTATGGTACGTTCGGCACAAACCGTGCACCGATCTTGCGTCAAGATTAGCACTATCTCCAAATGGACCGAAATGAGCTTCCAGCTGAGTCATCTCCTAGGAGTACCATCGGGTGCAACCAAAACGATATCTGAGCCTATGGTACGTTTAGTGCAAACCGTGCACCTATCTTGCATCAACACTAACACCATCTCCAAACAGACCGAATGAGATTCCACATGACCCGCGTCACCTAGGAGTTCCATCGGGTGTGTCCAAAACGATTTCGAGCCTATGGTACCTTCAATAAACGGTGCACCAATCTTGCGTCAAGATTAGCACTATCCCCAAACGGACCAAAACGAGCTTCCAGTTGAGCTTCATCACCTAGGAGTACCATCGGGTACGTCCTAAACGATATCTGAGTCTATGGTACATTTGGCGCAAACCGTGCACCAATCTTCCATCAACACTAACACCATCTCCAAACGGACCGAACAAGATTCCACATGACCCACGTCACCTAGGAGTTCCATCGGGTGCGTCGAAAATGATATCTGAGCCTATGGTACGTTTAGTGCAAACCGTGCACCAATCTTACATCAACACTAACACCATCTCCAAACAGACCGAACGAGATTCCACATGACCCACGTCTCCTAGGAGTTCTATCGGGTGCGTCCAAAACGATTTCCGAGGTTGTGGTACCTTCGGTGCAAACCGTGCACCGATCTTGCGTCAAGATTAGCACTATCTCCAAATGGACCAAAACAAGATTCCAGTTGAGCTTCATCACCTAGGAGTACCATCGGGTGCGTCCTAAACGATATCTGAGCCTATGGTACGTTTGTCGCAAACCGTGCACCTATCTTGCACTAACACTAACACCATCTCCAATCGGACCGAACGAGATTCCACATGACCCACGAAACCTAGGAGTTCCATCGGGTGCATCCAAAACGATATCTGAGCCTATGGTACGTTTAGCACAAACCGAGCTCCTATCTTGCACTAACACTAGCACCATCTACAAATGGACCAAACGAGATTCCACATGAACCACGTCACCTAGGAGTACCATCGGGTGCGTCCAAAACGATATCTAAACCTATGGTACATTGAACGCAAACCGTGCACCAATCTTCCATCAACACTAACACCATCTCCAAACAGACCGAACGAGATTCCACATGACCCACATCACCTAGGGGTTCCATCGAGTGCATCCAAAACGATATGTGAGCCTATGGTACGATTAGCGCAAACCGTGCACCAATCTTACATCAACACTAACACCATGTCCAAACAGACCGAACGAGATTCCACCTGACCCACGTCACCTAGGAGTTTTATCGAGTGCGTCCAAAATGATTTCGAGCTTGTGGTACCTTCGGTGCAAACCGTGCACCGATCTTGCGTCAAGATTAGCACTATCTCCAAACGGACCAAAATGACATTCCAGTTGAGCTTCGTCACCTAGGAGTACCATCGGGTGCATCCTAAACGATATCTGGTACATTTGTCACAAACCGTGCACCTATCTTGCACTAACACTAACACCATCTCCAAACGGACCGAACGAGATTCCACACGACCCACGAAACCTAGGAGTACCATCGGGTGCGTCCTAAACGATATCTGAGCCTATGGTACGTTTAGCGCAAATCGTGCACCTATCTTGCACTGACACTAACACCATCTCCAAACGGACCGAACGAGATTCCACATGACCCACATCACCTTGGAGTTCCATTGGGTGCATCCAAAATGAAATCTGAGCCTATGGTATGTTTAACGCAAACCGTGCACCTATCTTGCACTAACACTAACAACATCTCCAAATGGACCAAACGAGATTCCACATGACCCACGTCACCTAGGAATTCCATAGGGTGCGTCCAAAACTATATCTGAACCTATGGTACGTTCGGCACAAACCGTGCACCGATCTTGCGTCAAGATTAGCACTATCTCCAAATGGACCGAAATGAGCTTCCAGTTGAGTTTCGTCCCTAGGAGTACCATCGGGTGCAACCAAAACGATATCTGAGCCTATGGTACGTTTAGTGCAAACCGTGCACCTATCTTGCATCAACACTAACACCATCTCCAAACAGACCGAATGAGATTCCACATGACCCGCGTCACCTAGGAGTTCCATCGGGTGCGTCCAAAACGATTTCGAGCCTATGGTACCTTCAGCGCAAACGGTGCACCAATCTTGCGTCAAGATTAGCACTATCCCCAAACGGACCAAAACGAGCTTCCAGTTGAGCTTCATCACCTAGGAGTACCATCGGGTACGTCCTAAACGATATCTGAGTCTATGGTACATTTGGCGCAAACCGTGCACCAATCTTCCATCAACACTAACACCATCTCCAAACGGACCGAACAAGATTCCACATGACCCACGTCACCTAGGAGTTCCATCGGGTGCGTCGAAAATGATATCTGAGCCTATGGTACGTTTAGTGCAAACCGTGCACCAATCTTACATCAACACTAACACCATCTCCAAACAGACCGAACGAGATTCCACATGACCCACGTCACCTAGGAGTTCTATCGGGTGCGTCCAAAACGATTTCCGAGGTTGTGGTACCTTCGGTGCAAACCGTGCACCGATCTTGCGTCAAGATTAGCACTATCTCCAAATGGACCAAAACAAGATTCCAGTTGAGCTTCGTCACCTAGGAGTACCATCGGGTGCGTCCTAAACGATATCTGAGCCTATGGTACGTTTGTCGCAAACCGTGCACCTATCTTGCACTAACACTAACACCATCTCCAATCGGACCGAACGAGATTCCACATGACCCACGAAACCTAGGAGTTCCATCGGGTGCATCCAAAACGATATCTGAGCCTATGGTACGTTTAGCACAAACCGAGCTCCTATCTTGCACTAACACTAGCACCATCTACAAATGGACCAAACGAGATTCCACATGAACCGTCACCTAGGAGTACCATCGGAAAAGGCCCAAAACGATATCTAAACCTATGGTACATTGAACGCAAAACCGCACCAATCTTCCATCAACACTAACACCATCTCCAAACAGACCGAACGAGATTCCACATGACCCACATCACCTAGGTGTTCCATCGAGTGCATCCAAAACGATATATGAGCCTATGTTACGATTAGCGCAAACCGTGCACCAATCTTACATCAACACTAACACCATGTCCAAACAGACCGAACGAGATTCCACCTGACCCACGTCACCTAGGAGTTTTATCGAGTGCGTCCAAAATGATTTCCGAGCTTGTGGTACCTTCGGTGCAAACCGTGCACCGATCTTGCGTCAAGATTAGCACTATCTCCAAATGGACCAAAACAAGATTCCAGTTGAGCTTCGTCACCTAGGAGTACCATCGGGTGCATCCTAAACGATATCTGGTACATTTGTCGCAAACCGTGCACCTATCTTGCACTAACACTAACACCATCTCCAAACGGACCGAACGAGATTCCACACGACCCACGAAACCTAGGAGTACCATCGGGTGCGTCCTAAACGATATCTGAGCCTATGGTACGTTTAGCGCAAACCGTGCACCTATCTTGCACTGACACTAACACCATCTCCAAACGGACCGAACGAGATTCCACATGACCCACATCACCTTGGAGTTCCATTGGGTGCATCCAAAATGAAATCTGAGCCTATGGTATGTTTAACGCAAACCGTGCACCTATCTTGCACTAACACTAACAACATCTCCAAATGGACCAAACGAGATTCCACATGACCCACGTCACCTAGGAATTCCATAGGGTGCGTCCAAAACTATATCTGAACCTATGGTACGTTCGGCACAAACTGTGCACCGATCTTGCGTCTAGATTAGCACTATCTCCAAATGGACCGAAATGAGCTTCCAGTTGAGCTTCGTCCCTAGGAGTACCATCGGGTGCAACCAAAACGATATCTGAGCCTATGGTACATTTAGTGCAAACCGTGCACCTATCTTGCATCAACACTAACACCATCTCCAAACAGACCGAATGAGATTCCACATGACCCGCGTCACCTAGGAGTTCCATCGGGTGTGTCCAAAACGATTTCGAGCCTATGGTACCTTCAGCGCAAACGGTGCACCAATCTTGCGTCAAGATTAGCACTATCCCCAAACGGACCAAAACGAGCTTCCAGTTGAGCTTCATCACCTAGGAGTACCATCGGGTACGTCCTAAACGATATCTGAGTCTATGGTACATTTGGCGCAAACCGTGCACCAATCTTCCATCAACACTAACACCATCTCCAAACGGACCGAACAAGATTCCACATGACCCACGTCACCTAGGAGTTCCATCGGGTGCGTCGAAAATGATATCTGAGCCTATGGTACGTTTAGTGCAAACCGTGCACCAATCTTACATCAACACTAACACCATCTCCAAACAGAATCTAACGAGATTCCACATGACCCACGTCACCTAGGAGTTCTATCAAAAGCGCCCAAAACGATTTCCGAGGTTGTGGTACCTTTTGCAAACCGTGCACCGATCTTGCGCCAAGATTAGCACTATCTCCAAATGGACCAAAACAAGATTCCAGCTTGAGTCGTCACCTAGGAGTACCATCAAAAGCGCCCTAAACGATATCTGAGCCTATGGTACGTTTGTCGCAAACCGTGCACCTATCTTGCACTAACACTAACACCATCTCCAATCGGACCGAACGAGATTCCACATGACCCACGAAACCTAGGAGTTCCATCGGGTGCATCCAAAACGATATCTAAGCCTATGGTACGTTTAGCACAAACCGAGCTCCTATCTTGCACTAACACTAGCACCATCTACAAATGGACCAAACAAGATTCCACATGAACCACGTCACCTAGGAGTACCATCAAAAGGCCCAAAACGATATCTAAACCTATGGTACATTGAACGCAAAACCGTGCACCAATCTTCCATCAACACTAACACCATCTCCAAACAGACCGAACGAGATTCCACATGACCCACATCACCTAGGGGTTCCATCGAGTGCATCCAAAACGATATCTGAGCCTATGGTACGATTAGCGCAAACCGTGCACCAATCTTACATCAACACTAACACCATGTCCAAACAGACCGAACGAGATCCCACATGACCCACGCCACCTAGGAGTTTTATCGAAAAGGCCCAAAATGATTTCGAGCTTGTGGTACCTTCGGTGCAAACTGCACCGATCTTTGCGCCAAGATTAGCACTATCTCCAAATGGACCAAAACAAGATTCCAGCTTGAGCTTCGTCACCTAGGAGTACCATTGAGCATCCTAAACGATATCTGGTACATTTGTCGAGTGCACCTATCTTGCACTAACACTAACACCATCTCCAAACGGACGAACGAGATTCCACCGACCCACGAAACCTAGGAGTACCATTTGCGCCCTAAACGATAACGAGCCTATGGTACGTTTAGCGCAAACCGTGCACCTATCTTGCACTGACACTAACACCATCTCTAAATGGACCGATCGAGATTCCACATGACCCACGTCACCTAGGAGTTCCATTGGGTGCGTCCAAAACGATATCTGAACCTATGCTACATTTAGCGCAAATCGTGCACCAATCTTCCATCAACACTAACACCGTCTCCAAACGGACTGAACGAGATTCCACATGACCCACGTCACCTAGGAGTTCCATTGGGTGTGTCCAAAACGATATCTGAGCCTATGGTACGTTTAGCGTAAACCATGCACCTATCTTACATCGACATTAACACCATCTTAAAACAGATCGAACGAGATTCCACATGACCCACGTCACCTATGACTTCCATCGGGTGCGTCCGAAACGATTTAAGAGCCTATGATACCTTCGGCGCAAACTGTGCACCGATCTTGCGTCAAGATTAGCACTATCTCCAAACGGACCAAAACGAGCTTCCAGTTGAGCTTCGTCACCTAGGAGTACCATCGGGTGCGTCCTAAACGATATCTGAGCCTATGGTATATTTGGCGCAAACCGTGCACCAATCTTCCATCAACACTAACACAATCTCCAAACGGACCGAACGAGATTCGACATGACCCACGTCACCTAGGAGTTCCATCGGGTGCGTCCAAAACGGTATCTGAGCCTATGGTACGTTTAGCGCAAACCATGCACCAATCTTACATCAACACTAACACCATCTCCAAACAGACCGAACGAGATTCCACATGACCCGCATCACCTAGGAGTTCCATCGGGTGCGTCCAAAACAATTTCGAGCCTATGGTAACTTCTGCGCAAACCATGCACCGATCTTGCGTCAAGATTAGCACTATCTCTAAACGGACCAAAACGAGGTTCTAGTTGAGCTTCGTCACCTACGAGTACCATCGGGTGCGTCCTAAATGATATCTGAGCTTATGGTATGTTTGTCGCAAACCGTGCACCTATCTTGCACTAACACTAACACCATCTCCAAACGGACCGAACGAGATTCCACATGACCCACATTACCTAGGGAGTTCCAAAAGGCCCAAAACAATATCTCGAGCCTATGGTACGTTTAGCGCAAAACCCGCATACACCTATCTTACATCGACACTAACACCATCTCCAAACGGACTAAACGAGATTCCACATGACCCACGTCACCTAGGACTTCCACCGGGTGCGTCCAAAACAATTTCCGAGCCTATGTTACGTTCGACGCAAACCGTGCACTGATCTTAAGCCAAGATTAGCACTATCTACAAATGGACCAAAACAAGATTCCAGTTGCGCTTCGTCAGCTAGGAGTACCATCGGGTGCGTCCTAAATGATATCTGGTACATTTGTCGCAAACCGTGCACCTATCTTGCACTAATACTAACACCATCTTCAAACGGACCAAACGAGATTCCACATGAACCACGTCACCTAGGAGTTCCATAGGGTGCATCCAAAATGATATCTGAACCTATGGTACATTGAGCGCAAACCGTGCACCAATCTTCCATCAACACTAACACCATCTCCAAACAGACCGAACGAGATTCCACATGACCCACATCACCAAGGGGTTCCATCGGGTGCGTCCAAAACGATATCTGAGCCTATGGTACGTTTAGCGCAAACCGTGCACCTATCTTACATCGACACTAGCACCATCTCCAAACGGACCAAACGAGATTCCACATGACCCACGTCACCTAGGAGTTCTTTCGGGTGCGTCCAAATCGATTTCCGAGCTTGTGGTACCTTCGACGCAAACCGTGCACCGATCTTACGTCAAGATTAGCACTATCTCTAAATGGACCAAAACGAGGTTCCAGTTGAGCTTCGTCACCAAGGAGTACCATTGGGTGCGTCCTAAACGATATCTTAGGCTATGCTATGTTTGGCACAAACTGTGGACCAATCTTGCACTAACACTAACACCATCTCCAAACGGACCAAACGAGATTCCACATGACCCACGTCACCTAGGAGTTCCATCGGGTGTGTCCAAAACGGTATCTGAGCCTATGGTACGTTTAGCACAAACCGTGCACCAATCTTACATCAACACTAACACCATCTCCAAACGGACCGAACGAGATTCCACATGACCCGCATCACCTAGGAGTTCCATCAAAAGCGCCCAAAATGATTTCGAGCCTATGGTACCTTCGGCGCAAACCGTGCACCGATCTTGCGTCAAGATTAGCACTATCTCTAAACGGACCAAAACGAGGTTCTAGTTGAGCTTCGTCACCTACGAGTACCATCGGGTGTGTCCTAAACGATATCTTAGCCTATGGTATTATTGGCGCGAACTGTGCACCTATCTTGCACTAACACTAACACCATCTCCAAATGGACCGAACGAGATTCCACATGACCCACATTACCTAGGGGTTCCATCGGGTGCGTCCCAAACAATATCTGAGCCTATGGTACGCTTAGCTAAAACCGCACACCTATCTTACATCGACACTAACACCATCTCCAAACGGATCGAACGAGATTCCACATGACCCACATCACCTAGGACTTCCACCAAAAGCGCCCAAAACAATTTCCGAGCCTATGTTACGTTTCGACGCAAACCGTAGCACCGATCTTAAGCCAAGATTAGCACTATCTACAAACGGACCAAAACGAGATTCCAGCTGAGCCACGTCACCTAGGAGTACCATCGGGTGCGCCATAAACGATATCTCGTACATTTGTCGCAAAACCGTGCACCTATCTTGCACTAACACTAACACCATCTTCAAACGGACCTAACGAGATTCCACATGACCCACGAAACCTAGGAGTTCCATCAAAAGCGCCCAAAACGATATCTCGAGCCTATGGTACATTTAGCGCAAACCGTGCACCTATCTTGCACTAACACTAACTACAAACGGACCAAACGAGATTCCACATGAACCACGACACCTAGGAGTTCCATAGGGTGCATCCAAAATGATATCTGAACCTATGGTACATTGAGCGCAAACCGTGCACCAATCTTCCATCAACACTAACACCATCTCCAAACAGACCGAACGAGATTCCACATGACCCACATCACCAAGGGGTTCCATCGGGAAAGGCCCAAAACGATATCTCGAGCCTATGGTACGCTTAGCACAAACCGTGCATCTATCTTACATCGACACTAACACCATGTCCAAACGGACCGAACGAGATTCCACATGACCCACGTCACCTAGGAGTTCTATCGGGTGCGTCCAAAACAATTTCCGAGCCTAAGGTACGTTCGACGCAAACCGTGCACCGATCTTGCGTCAAGATTAGCACTATGTCCAAATGGACCAAAACGAGGTTCCAGCTTGAGCTTGGTCACCACGAGTACCATCAAAAGGCCCTAAACGATATCTCGAGCCTATGCTACGTTTGGCACAAAAGTGCACCTATCTTGCACTGCACTAACAATAACACCATCTCCAAACGGACCAAACGAGATTACACATGAACCACGCCACCTAGGAGTTCCATAGGGTGCGCCCAAAACGATATCTCGAACCTATGGTACATAGAGCGCAAAACCGTGCACCAATCTTACATCAACACTAACACCATCTCCAAACGGACCTAACGAGATTCCACATGACCCGCATCACCTAGGAGTTCCATTGGGTGCGCCCAAAACGCATTTCGAGCCTATGGTAAGCCAAGCAAAACTGTGCACCGATCTTGCATCAAGATTAGCACTATCTCTAAACGGACCAAAACGAGGTTCTAGTTGAGCTTCGTCACCTAGGGGTTCCATCGGGTGTGTCCAAAACGATATCTGAGCCTATGGTACGTTTAGCGCAAACCGTGCACCTATCTTACATCAACACTAACACCATGTCCAAACGGATCGAACGAGATTCCACATGACCCACGCCACCTAGGAGTTTTATCTAAAAGGCCCAAAATGATTTCCGAGCCTATGGTACGTTCGACGCAAACCGTGCACCGATCTTGCGTCAAGATTAGCACTATCTCCAAATGGACCAAAACAAGATTCCAGTTGAGCTTCGTCACCTAGGAGTACCATCGGGTGCATCCTAAACGATATCTGGTACATTTGTCGCAAACCGTGCACCTATCTTGCACTAACACTAACACCATCTCCAAACGGACCGAACGAGATTCCACACGACCCACGAAACCTAGGAGTACCATCGGGTGCGTCCTAAACGATATCTGAGCCTATGGTACGTTTAGCGCAAACCGTGCACCTATCTTGCACTGACACTAACACCATCTCCAAACGGACCGAACGAGATTCCACATGACCCACATCACCTTGGAGTTCCATTGGGTGCATCCAAAATGAAATCTGAGCCTATGGTATGTTTAACGCAAACCGTGCACCTATCTTGCACTAACACTAACAACATCTCCAAATGGACCAAACGAGATTCCACATGACCCACGTCACCTAGGAATTCCATAGGGTGCGTCCAAAACTATATCTGAACCTATGGTACGTTCGGCACAAACCGTGCACCGATCTTGCGTCAAGATTAGCACTATCTCCAAATGGACCGAAATGAGCTTCCAGTTGAGCTTCGTCCCTAGGAGTACCATCGGGTGCAACCAAAACGATATCTGAGCCTATGGTACATTTAGTGCAAACCGTGCACCTATCTTGCATCAACACTAACACCATCTCCAAACAGACCGAATGAGATTCCACATGACCCGCGTCACCTAGGAGTTCCATCGGGTGTGTCCAAAACGATTTCGAGCCTATGGTACCTTCAGCGCAAACGGTGCACCAATCTTGCGTCAAGATTAGCACTATCCCCAAACGGACCAAAACGAGCTTCCAGTTGAGCTTCATCACCTAGGAGTACCATCGGGTACGTCCTAAACGATATCTGAGTCTATGGTACATTTGGCGCAAAACTGCACCAATCTTCCATCAACACTAACACCATCTCCAAACGGACGAACAAGATTCCACATGACCCACGTCACCTAGGAGTTCCATCGGGTGCGTCGAAAATGATATCTGAGCCTATGGTACGTTTAGTGCAAACCGTGCACCAATCTTACATCAACACTAACACCATCTCCAAACAGATCAACGAGATTCCACATGACCCACGCCACCTAGGAGTTCTATCAAAAGGCCCAAAACGATTTCCGAGGTTGTGGTACCTTCGGTGCAAAAACCGCACCGATCTTGCGGCCAAGATTAGCACTATCTCCAAATGGACCAAAACAAGATTCCAGTTGAGCTTCGTCACCTAGGAGTACCATCGGGTGCGTCCTAAACGATATCTGAGCCTATGGTACGTTTGTCGCAAACCGTGCACCTATCTTGCACTAACACTAACACCATCTCCAAACGGGACGAACGAGATTCCACATGACCCACGTAAACCTAGGAGTTCCATCGGGTGCATCCAAAACGATATTCGAGCCTATGGTACGCTTAGCACAAACCGAGCTCCTATCTTGCACTAACACTAGCACCATCTACAAATGGACCAAACAAGATTCCACATGAACCACGTCACCTAGGAGTACCATCGGGTGCGTCCAAAACGATATCTAAACCTATGGTACATTGAACGCAAACCGTGCACCAATCTTCCATCAACACTAACACCATCTCCAAACAGACCGAACGAGATTCCACATGACCCACATCACCCTAGGGGTTCCATCGAAAGTGCATCCAAAACGATATTCGAGTTTATGGTACGATTAGCGCAAAACTGCACCAATCTTACATCAACACTAACACCATGTCCAAACGGATCTAACGAGATCCCACCTGACCCACGTCACCTAGGAGTTTTATCGAGTGCGTCCAAAACGATTTCCGACCTTGTGGTACCTTCGGTGCAAACCGTGCACCGATCTTGCGGCCAAGATTAGCACTATCTCCAAATGGACCAAAACAAGATTCCAGCTTGACCCACATCACCTAGGAGTACCATCGGGTGCATCCTAAACGATATCTGGTACATTTGTCGCAAACCGTGCACCTATCTTGCACTAACACTAACACCATCTCCAAACGGACCGAACGAGATTCCACATGACCCACGAAACCTAGGAGTACCATCAAAAGGCCCTAAACGATATATCGAGCCTATGGTACGCTTAGCGCAAAACCGTGCACCTATCTTTAATCGACACTAACACCATCTCCAAACGGACCTAACGAGATTCCACATGACCCACATCACCTAGGAGTTCCATTGGGTGCATCCAAAATGAAATCTGAGCCTATGGTAAGTTTAACGCCAAACCGTGCACCTATCTTGCACTAACACTAACAACATCTCCAAATGGACCAAACGAGATTCCACATGACCCACGTCACCTAGGAATTCCATAGGGTGCGCCCAAAACTATATTCGAACCTATGGTACATTCGCACAAACCGTGCACCGATCTTGCATGCCTAGATTAGCACTATCTCCAAATGGACCAAATGAGCTTCCAGCTGAGCCACGTCCCTAGGAGTACCATCGGTGCAACCAAAACGATATTCGAGCCTATGGTACGCTTAGTGCAAACCGTGCACCTATCTTGCATCAACACTAACACCATCTCCAAAATGGATCAATGAGATTCCACATGACCCACGCCACCTAGGAGTTCCATCGGGTGTGTCCAAAACGATTCGAGCCTATGGTACCTTCAACAAGCAAACCGTGCACCAATCTTGCGCCAAGATTAGCACTATCCCCAAACGGACCAAAACGAAGCTTCCCAGCTTGAGCTTCATCACCTAGGAGTACCATCCGCACGCCCTAAACGATATCTCGAGTCTATGGTACATTTACGCAAAACCGGCACCAATCTTCCATCAACACTAACACCATCTCCAAACGGACCAACAAGATTCCACATGACCCACGCCACCTAGGAGTTCCATCAAAAGCGCCCAAAATGATATCTCGAGCCTATGGTACGTTTAGTGCAAACCGTGCACCAATCTTACATCAACACTAACACCATCTCCAAACAGATCGAACGAGATTCCACATGACCCACGCCACCTAGGAGTTCTATCGGGTGCGCCCAAAACGATTTTCGAGGTTGTGGTACCTTTCGGTGCAAACTGCACCGATCTTGCGCCAAGATTAGCACTATCTCCAAATGGACCAAAACAAGATTCCAGCTTGAGTCACGTCACCTAGGAGTACCATCGGTGCGCCCTAAACGATATTCGAGCCTATGGTACGCTTTGTCGCAAACCGTGCACCTATCTTGCACTAACACTAACACCATCTCCAATCGGACTTAACGAGATTCCACATGACCCACTTAAACCTAGGAGTTCCATCGGGTGCATCCAAAACGATATCTCGAGCCTATGGTACGCTTAGCACAAACCGCAGCTCCTATCTTGCACTAACACTAGCACCATCTACAAATGGACCAAACGAGATTCCACATGAACCACGCCACCTAGGAGTACCATCAAAAGCGCCCAAAACGATATCTAAACCTATGGTACATTGAACGCAAACCGTGCACCAATCTTCCATCAACACTAACACCATCTCCAAACAGACCGAACGAGATTCCACATGACCCACATCACCTAGGGGTTCCATCGAGTGCATCCAAAACGATATCTGAGCCTATGGTACGATTAGCGCAAACCGTGCACCAATCTTACATCAACACTAACACCATGTCCAAACAGACCGAACGAGATTCCACCTGACCCACGTCACCTAGGAGTTTTATCGAGTGCGTCCAAAACGATTTTCGAGCTTGTGGTACCTTCGGCGCAAACCGTGCACCGATCTTGCGTCAAGATTAGCACTATCTCCAAATGGACCAAAACGACGTTCCAGTTGAGCTTCGTCACCTACGAGTACCATCGGGGCGTCCTAAACGATATCTGAGCCTATGCTACATTTGGCACAAACCGTGCACCTATCTTGCACTAATACTAACACCATCTCCAAATGGACCGATCGAGATTCCACATGACCCACGTCACCTAGGAGTTCCATAGGGTGCGTCCAAAACGATATCTGAACCTATGCTACATTTAGCGCAAATCGTGCACCAATCTTCCATCAACACTAACACCGTCTCCAAACGGACTGAACGAGATTCCACATGACCCACATCACCTAGGAGTTCCATTGGGTGTGTCCAAAACGATATCTAAGCCTATGGTACGTTTAGCGTAAACCATGCACCTATCTTACATCGACATTAACACCATCTTAAAACAGATCGAACGAGATTCCACATGACCCACGTCACCTATGACTTCCATCGGGTGCGTCCGAAATGATTTAAGAGCCTATGATACCTTCGCAAGCAAACTGCACCGATCTTGCGTCAAGATTAGCACTATCTCCAAACGGACCAAAACGAAGCTTCCAGCTTGACCCACGCCACCTAGGAGTACCATCTAAAAGGCCCTAAACGATATCTCGAGTTTATGGTATATTTGGCGTAAACTGTGCACCAATCTTCCATCAACACTAACACCATCTCCAAACGGACCTAACGAGATTCGACATGACCCACGCCACCTAGGAGTTCCATCAAAAGCGCCCAAAACGGTATCTCGAGCCTATGGTGCGCTTAGCGCAAACCATGCACCAATCTTACATCAACACTAACACCATCTCCAAATGGACCTCTAACGAGATTCCACATGACCCGCATCACCTAGGAGTTCCATCAAAAGGCCCAAAACAATTTCGAGCCTATGGTAACTTCTTAGCGCAAAACCATGCACCCTATCTTGCGTCAAGATTAGCACTATCTCTAAACGGACCAAAACGAGGTTCTAGTTGAGCCACGCCACCTACGAGTACCATCAAAAGGCCCTAAATGATATCTCGAGCTTATGGTATGTTTGTCGCAAACCGTGCACCTATCTTGCACTAACACTAACACCATCTCCAAACGGAATGAACGAGATTCCACATGACCCACATTACCTAGGAGTTCCATCAAAAGGCCCAAAACAATATCCGAGCCTATGGTACGCTTAGCGCAAACCGCATACACCTATCTTACATCGACACTAACACCATCTCCAAACGGACTAAACGAGATTCCACATGACCCACGCCACCTAGGACTTCCATCGGGTGCGCCCAAAACAATTTCCGAGCCTATGTTATACGTTCGACGCAAACCTGCACCGATCTTAAGCCAAGATTAGCACTATCTACAAATGGACCAAAACAAGATTCCAGCTTATGCCACGTCACCTAGAGTACCATCAAAAAGCGCCCTAAATGATATCTGGTACATTTGTCGCAAACCGTGCACCTATCTTGCACTAATACTAACACCATCTTCAAACGGACCAAACGAGATTCCACATGAACCACGTCACCTAGGAGTTCCATAGGGTGCATCCAAAATGATATCTCAAACCTATGGTACATTGAGCTTAAAACCGTGCACCAATCTTCCATCAACACTAACACCATCTCCAAACAGATCTAACGAGATTCCACATGACCCACATCACCAAGGGGTTCCATCGGGTGCGCCCAAAACGATATCTCGAGCCTATGGTACGCTTAGCGCAAAACCGTGCACCTATCTTTACATCGACACTAGCACCATCTCCAAACGGACCAAACGAGATTCCACATGACCCACGCCACCTAGGAGTTCTTTCTAAAAGGCCCAAATCGATTTCCGAAGCTTGTGGTACCTTCGACGCAAACCGCGTGCAACCGATCTTACGCCAAGATTAGCACTATCTCTAAATGGACCAAAACGAGGTTCCGCTTTGAGTCATCACCAAGGAGTACCATCAAAAGCGCCCTAAACGATATCTTAGGCTATGCTATGTTTGGCACAAACCGTGGACCAATCTTGCACTAACACTAACACCATCTCCAAACGGACCAAACGAGATTCCACATGACCCACGCCACCTAGGAGTTCCATCGGGTGTGTCCAAATTCATATTCGAGCCTATGGTACGCTTAGCGCAAAACCGTGCACCAATCTTACATCAACACTAACACCATCTCCAAACGGACCTAACGAGATTCCACATGACCCGCATCACCTAGGAGTTCCATCAAAAGGCCCAAAATGATTTCGAGCCTATGGTACCTTCGGCGCAAAACCGTGCACCGATCTTGCGCCAAGATTAGCACTATCTCTAAACGGACCAAAACGAGGTTCTAGTTGAGCACGTCACCACGAGTACCATCGGGTGTGTCCAAAACGATATCTTAGCCTATGGTATTATTGGCTGAATCGTGCACCTATCTTGCACTAACACTAACACCATCTCCAAATGGACCAAACGAGATTCCACATGACCCACATTACCTAGGAGTTCCATCAAAAAGGCCCCAAACAATATTCGAGCCTATGGTACGTTTAGCGCAAACCGTACACCTATCTTACATCAACACTAACACCATCTCCAAACGGATCAACGAGATTCCACATGACCCACATCACCTAGGACTTCCACCAAAAGGCCCAAAACAATTTCTCGAGCCTATGTTACGCTTCGACGCAAACCGTGTAATCGATCTTAAGCCAAGATTAGCACCATCTACAAACGGACCAAAACGAGATTCCACTTGAGCCACGTACCTAGGGAGTACCATCAAAAGCGCCATAAACGATATCTCGGTACATTTGTCGCAAAACCGTGCACCTATCTTGCACTAACACTAACACCATCTTCAAACGGACCTAACGAGATTCCACATGACCCATTTAAACCTAGGAGTTCCATCAAAAGGCCCAAAACGATATCTCGAGCTCATGGTACATTTAGCGCAAAACCGTGCACCTATCTTGCACTAACACTAACACTACAAACGGACCAAACGAGATTCCACATGAACCACGCCACCTAGGAGTTCCATAGGGTGCATCCAAAATGATATTCGAACCTATGGTACATTGAGCGCAAACCGTGCACCAATCTTCCATCAACACTAACACCATCTCCAAACGGATCTAACGAGATTCCACATGACCCACATCACCAAGGGGTTCCATCGGGTGCGCCCAAAACGATATCTCGAGCCTATAGTACGCTTCGCACAAACCATGCACCTATCTTACATCGACAACACTAACACCATGTCCAAACGGACCTAACGAGATTCCACATGACCCACGCCACCTAGGAGTTCTATCAAAAGGCCCAAAACAACATTCGAGCCTAAGGTACGCTCGACGCAAACCGTGCAACCTATCTTGCGTCAAGATTAGCACTATGTCCAAATGGACCAAAACGAGGTTCCAGCTTGAGCTTGGTCACCTAGGAGTACCATCAAAAGGCCCTAAACGATATCTCGAGCCTATGCTACGTTTGGCAAAAAAGTGCACCTATCTTGCACTAACAATAACACCATCTCCAAACGGACCAAACGAGATTCCACATGAACCACGCCACCTAGGAGTTCCATAGGGTGCGCCCAAAACGATATCTCGAACCTATGGTACATAGAGCGCAAACCGTGCACCAATCTTCCATCAACACTAACACCATCTCCAAACAGACCGAATGAGATTCCACATGACCCACATCACCTAGGGGTTCCATCGGGTGTGTCCAAAACGATATCTGAGCCTATGGTACGTTTAGCGCAAACCGTGCACCTATCTTACATCAACACTAACACCATGTCCAAACGGACTGAACGAGATTCCACATGACCCACGTCACCTAGGAGTTTTATCAAAAGCGCCCAAAATGATTTCCGAGCCTATGGTACGTTCGACGCAAACCGTGCACCGATCTTGCGTCAAGATTAGCACTATCTCCAAATGGACCAAAACGTGGTTCTAGTTAAGCTTCGTCACCTACGAGTACCATCGGGTGCGTCCTAAACGATATCTGAGCCTATGCTATGTTTGGCACAAACCGTGCACCTATCTTGCACTAACACTAACACCATCTCCAAACGGACCGAACGAGATTCCACATGACCCACGTCACCTAGGAGTTCCTTAGGGCGCGTCCAAAACGATATCTCGAACCTATGCTACGCTTAGCTAAATCGCGCACCAATCTTCCATCAACACTAACACCATCTCCAAACGGATCGAACGAGATTCCACATGACCAACGCCACCTAGGAGTTCCATTGGTGCGCCCAAAATGATTTTCGAGCCTATGGTACGTTTAGCGCCAAACCGTGCATCTATCTTACATCAACACTAACACCATCTCCAAACGGACCTAACGAGATTCCACATGACCCATGTCACCTAGGACTTCCATCGGGTGCGCCCAAAACGATATTCGAGCCTATGGTACCTTCGGCAAAAACCGTGCACCGATCTTGCGTCCAAGATTAGCACCATCTCCAAATGGACCAAATGAGGTTCTAGTTGACCCTTCGTCACCTACGAGTACCATCGGGTGTGTCCTAAACGATATCTAGCCTATGGTATTATTGGCGCTTAATCGTGCACCTATCTTGCACTAACACTAACACCATCTCCAAATGGACCGAACGAGATTCCACATGACCCACATTACCTAGGAGTTCCATCTAAAAGGCCCCAAACAATATTCGAGCCTATGGTACGCTTAGCACAAACCGTACACCTATCTTACATCTAACACTAACACCATCTCCAAACGGACCAACGAGATTCCACATGACCCACATCACCTAGGACTTCCACCGAAAAAGGCCCAAAACAATTTCGAGCCTATGTTACGCTCGACGCAAACCGTGCACCGATCTTAAGCCAAGATTAACACTATCTACAAACGGACCAAAACGAGATTCCACATGAGCCACGTCACCTAGGAGTACCATCAAAAGGCCATAAACGATATCTCGAGTACATTTGTTTCGCAAAACCGCGGCACTATCTTGCACTAACACTAACACCATCTTCAAACGGATTAACGAGATTCCACATGACCCATGAAACCTAGGAGTTCCATCGGTGCGCCCAAAACGATATCTCGAGCCTATGGTACATTTAGCGCAAAACCGTGCACCTATCTTGCACTAACACTAATCTACAAACGGACCAAACGAGATTCCACATGAACCACGCCACCTAGGAGTTCCATAGGGTGCATCCAAAATGATATCTGAACCTATGGTACATTGAGCGTATAAAACCGTGCACCAATCTTCCATCAAGACTAACACCATCTCCAAATGGATCTAACGAGATTCCACATGACCCACATCACCAAGGGGTTCCATCTAAAAGCGCCCAAAACGATATCTCGAGCCTATAGTACGCTTCGCACAAACCATGCACCTATCTTACATCGACACTAACACCATGTCCAAACGGACCTAACGAGATTCCACATGACCCACGCCACCTAGGAGTTCTATCAAAAGCGCCCAAAACAATTTCCGAGCCTATGGTACGTTCGGCGCAAACCGTGCACCCATCTTGCGTCAAGATTAGCACTATGTCCAAATGGACCAAAACGAGGTTCCAGCTTGAGCTTGGTCACCTAGGAGTACCATCAAAAGGCCCTAAACGATATCTCGAGCCTATGCTACGCTTGGCACAAAAAGTGCACCTATCTTGCACTAACAATAACACCATCTCCAAACGGACCAAACGAGATTCCACATGAACCACGCCACCTAGGAGTTCCATAGGGTGCGCCCAAAACGATATCTCGAACCTATGGTACATAGAGCAAACCGCGGCACCAATCTTCCATCAACACTAACACCATCTCCAAACGGACCGAATGAGATTCCACATGACCCACATCACCTAGGGGTTCCATCGGGTGTGTCCAAACGATATCTCGAGCCATGGTACGCTTAGCGCAAAACCGCGCACCTATCTTACATCAACACTAACACCATGTCCAAACGGACCGAACGAGATTCCACATGACCCATGTCACCTAGGAGTTTTATCGGGTGCGTCCAAAATGATTTCCGAGCCTATGGTACGTTCGACGCAAACCGTGCACCGATCTTGCGTCAAGATTAGCACTATCTCCAAATGGACCAAAACGTGGTTCTAGTTAAGCTTCGTCACCTACGAGTACCATCGGGTGCGTCCTAAACGATATCTGAGCCTATGCTATGTTTGGCACAAACCGTGCACCTATCTTGCACTAACACTAACACCATCTCCAAACGGACCTAACGAGATTCCACATGACCCACGCCACCTAGGAGTTCTTAGGGCGCGGCCCAAAACGATATCTGAACCTATGCTACGTTTAGCGCAAATCGTGCACCAATCTTCCATCAACACTAACACCATCTCCAAACGGACTGAACGAGATTCCACATGACCAACGTCACCTAGGAGTTCCATTGGGTGGCCCAAAATGATATTCGAGCCTATGGTACGTTTAGCGCAAACCGTGCATCTATCTTACATCGACACTAACACCATCTTAAAACGGACCGAACGAGATTCCACATGACCCATGTCACCTAGGACTTCCATCGGGTGCGTCCAAAACGATATTCGAGCCTATGGTACTTTTGGCGCAAATCAGGCACCTATCTTGCGCCAAGATTAGCACTATCTCCAAATGGACCAAATGAGCTTGCATATTGAGTCATTCACCTAGGAGTACCATCGCAAAAGGCCCTAAATGATATCTCGAGCCGATGGTACATTTGGCTTAAACCGTGGCACCAATCTTCCATCAACACTAACACCATCTCCAAACGGACCGAACGAGATTCCAAATGACCCACGCCACCTAGGAGTTCCATCGGGTGTGTCCAAAACGGTATTCTCGAGCCTATGGTACGCTTAAGCGCAAACCGTGCACCAATCTTACATCAACACTAACACCATCTCCAAACGGACCGAACGAAATTCCACATGACCCGCATCACCTAGGAGTTCCATCGGTGGCCCAAAACGATTTTGAGCCTATGGTACTTTTGGCGCAAAACGCGTGCAACCGATCTTGCGCCAAGATTAGCACTATCTCTAAACGGACCAAAACGAGGTTCTAGTTGAGCTTCATCACCCACGAGTACCATCGGGTGTGTCCTAAACGATATCTCGAGTTTATGGTATTATTGGCGCAAATGCGTGCACCTATCTTGTACTAACACTAACACCATCTCCAAATGGACCGAACGAGATTCCACATGACCCACATTACCTAGGAGTTCCGTCAAAAGGCCCAAAACAATATCTCGAGCCTATGGTACGTTTAGCGCAAAACCGCACACCTATCTTACATCGATAATAACACCATCTCGAAATGGACCGAACGAGATTCCACATGACCCACGTCACCTAGGACTTCCACCGGTGCGCCCAAAACAATTTCGAGCCTATGTTACGTTTCGACGCAAACCTGCACCGATCTTAAGCCAACATTAGCACTATCTACAAACGGACCAAAACGAGATTCCAGTTGAGCCACGCCACCTAGGAGTACCATCAAAAGGCCCTAAACGATATCTTTATGGTACATTTGTCACAAACCGTGCACCTATCTTGCACTAACACTAACACCATCTTCAAACGGACCGAACGAGATTCCACATGACCCACGTAAACCTAGGAGTTCCATCAAAAGGCCCAAAACGATATCTCGAGCCTATGGTACATTTAGCGCAAACCTGCACCTATCTTGCACTAACACTAACACCATACAAACGGACCAAACGAGATTCCACATGAACCACGCCACCTAGGAGTTCCATAGGGTGCATCCAAAATGATATCTGAACCTATGGTACATTGAGCGCAAACCGTGCACCAATCTTCCATCAACACTAACACCATCTCCAAACAGACCGTAACGAGATTCCACATGACCCACATCACCAAGGGGTTCCATCGGGTGCGCCCAAAACGATATCTCGAGCCTATGGTACGCTTTCGCACAAAACCGTGCACCTATCTTACATCGACACTAACACCATGTCCAAACGGACCTAACGAGATTCCACATGACCCACGCCACCTAGGAGTTCTATCAAAAAAGGCCCAAAATAATTTCCGAGCCTAAGGTACGTTTGACGCAAACCGCAACCGATCTTGCGTCAAGATTAGCACTATGTCCAAATGGACCAAAACGAGGTTCCAGTTGAGCTTGGTCACCTACGAGTACCATCAAAAGCGGCCCTAAACGATATCTCGAGCCTATGCTACGTTTGGCACAAAAAGTGCACCTATCTTGCACTAACAATAACACCATCTCCAAACGGACCAAACGAGATTCCACATGAACCACGCCACCTAGGAGTTCCATAGGGTGCGCCCAAAACGATATCTCGAACCTATGGTACATAGAGCGCAAACCGTGCACCAATCTTCCATCAACACTAACACCATCTCCAAACAGACCGAATGAGATTCCACATGACCCACATCACCTAGGGGTTCCATCGGGTGTGTCCAAAACGATATCTGAGCCTATGGTACGTTTAGCGCAAACCGTGCACCTATCCTACATCAACACTAACACCATGTCCAAACGGACCGAACGAGATTCCACATGACCCACATCACCTAGGAGTTTTATCGGGTGCGTCCAAAATGATTTCCGAGCCTATGGTACGTTCGACGCAAACCGTGCACCGATCTTACGTCAAGATTAGCACTATCTCCAAATGGACCAAAACGTGGTTCTAGTTAAGCTTCGTCACCTACGAGTACCATCCAAAAGGCCCTAAATGATATATGAGCCTATGCTATGTTTGGCACAAACCGTGCACCTATCTTGCACTAACACTAACACCATCTCCAAACGGACCGAACGAGATTCCACATGACCCACGTCACCTAGGAGTTCCTTAGGGCGCGTCCAAAACGATATCTGAACCTATGCTACATTTAGCGCAAATCGCACCAATCTACCATCAACACTAACACCATCTCCAAACGGACCGAACGAGATTCCACATGACCAACGCCACCTAGGAGTTCCATTAAAGCGCCCAAAATGATTTTCGAGCCTATGGTACGTTTAGCGCAAAACCGTGCATCTATCTTACATCGACACTAACACCATCTTAAAACGGACTAACAAGATTCCACATGACCCACGTCACCTAGGACTTCCATCAAAAGGCCCAAAACGATTTCGAGTTTATGGTACCTTCGGCGCAAACCGTGCACCCGATCTTGCGCCAAGATTAGCACTATCTCCAAACGGACCAAAATGAGCTTGCAGCTGAGTCACGCCACCTAGGAGTACCATCAAAAGCGCCCTAAATGATATCTCGAGCCGATGGTACATTTGGCGCAAAACGTGCACCAATCTTCCATCAACACTAACACCATCTCCAAACGGACCGAACGAGATTCCAAATGACCCACGTCACCTAGGAGTTCCATCGGTGTGTCCAAACGGTATTCTCGAGCCTATGGTACGCTTAGCGCAAAACCGTGCACCAATCTTACATCAACACTAACACCATCTCCAAACGGACCTAACGAATTCCACATGACCCGCATCACCTAGGAGTTCCATCGGTGCGTCCAAAATGATTTTGAGCCTATGGTACCTTCGGGCGTAAAACTGCAACCGATCTTGCGCCAAGATTAGCACTATCTCTAAACGGACCAAAACGAGGTTCTAGTTGAGCTTCATCACCTACAGCAGTACCATCGGTGTGTCCTAAACGATATCTCGAGTTTATGGTATTATTGGCGCTAAACCCTGCGGCACCTATCTTGTTCTAACACTAACACCATCTCCAAATGGACCTAACGAGATTCCACATGACCCACATTACCTAGGAGTTCCATCGGGTGCGCCCAAAACAATATCTCGACCCTCCGTACGTTTAGCTAAAACCATACACCTATCTTACATCGACAATAACACCATCTCCAAACGGATCGAACGAGATTCCACATGACCCACGCCACCTAGGACTTCCACCGGTAAAAGGCCCAAAACAATTTCCGAGCCTATGTTACGCTCGACGCAAACCTGCAATCGATCTTAAGCCAAGATTAGCACTATCCACAAACGGACCAAAACGAGATTCCAGCTTGAGCTCGTCACCTAGGAGTACCATTGGGTGCGCCCTAAACGATATCTCGTATATTTTGCACTAACACTAACACCATCTTC